>VDFB02337023.1:0-18117 GCA_007258455.2 Sequoia sempervirens | reverse complement strand
AACCCTTTTGAAAAAAGAGATTGAATTCCTCTCTTGAGCAGTGAACTATCCCCAGCCGCATCAGTATTCCATGCTTACGATTATCCAAGCATTTCACTTTCATGGATGCACCCTTAGTAACACCCCCACCCCACTATTGCCACATGTCCTTTTGCCAAGGAGATATAAGACACATTTTGTAGTCCAATACTCTGTCCCTTCTAGCTCCTTCACCTTCCACCACTTTATCCTCGCTCTCCATCACTCCTCTCCCCCTTCCTAAAGTTGCTTTACTAGTCAAGCAAGAAGTCAAAAAGTTCCTAAAGTCTGAATTCATTAGACCCATTAATTATTCCCTTTGGATCTCCAACATCATTCTCTTAGCAAATCCCAACGGTTGCATTATTGTTTTGTATTTAATTAAGAGCAGATTTTAATAATAGCAACCAAA
Organism: Sequoia sempervirens; assembly: GCA_007258455.2. NCBI lineage: Eukaryota > Viridiplantae > Streptophyta > Pinopsida > Cupressales > Cupressaceae > Sequoia > Sequoia sempervirens. The sequence goes on along the minus strand of VDFB02337023.1, from coordinate 17,687 downwards.
TCCTGTTATATGAAATAATTGAATGGGACAGCTAGTAATTGGATTATATCCCTCTCCCTCCACCTCTCCCTCTCTACCTCCCTCCCTAATATCACAGTAATTATAATCCTTTAGACACAACTTTTCATCACATGTGGCTAATATTAGTTCAGTTTCATGCATGGGGAATACAGATAAAAGATGACAACTGTACAACCTTTACTGTAAGAACAAGGGTCATTGTTTACTTGAGAATGTAATAATAAAAAAATTGAAAATTAGTTAGACACTCTAATTTTCTTCTAGAAGCTAAAGGAAGATATTACAAGAGAACGAGGATAATTAATTTGATCCAACAACAAATGACTTGGAAATGGTAATGTTGTCTGCCAAAGAAAGTGATCCAAAGCTTGCATCCAAATTGTAACAAGAATCACTTTGTTCAGACAAAAGTATTGATTCCCACATGAAAATTGTTCAAAATTAAAGAAAATAAGAGATTCTTGACATTAATCCCCTTCTCGATTTGAATTTTCAATTGTGCTTCACTTTAAAAAAACAACACATTTCAAATTTTTACTTTCAATGCAACATGAAGACATATCCTGAACTTACACCAGCTGAAGTTGCGAAGAGCCTAGACTGTTCGGAATCATGCCAGTCAACTGATTGTCCGATAAATCCCTGGAATATTCAGAAAAAAAGCCAATAAACAACATATTAGATAAACAAAAGGCAATCAAAATTCATAGGGTCCAGATAGTGCAAAGATTGTTACTTAATTGCTCTTCAATTATGTGAAATGTGCCTACAACAAGAAAATAGTTATGAAGTACAATCCAACAAATTTTGAATTATTTGTCTTAATTTCTTTATAGACCCAAATGATGCTTTGGAATCTTCTGTAAGAAGAATATTGCCACTGGCGCTGTCACTCATTCAGTATTGAAAGAGATAAACTAAAACAACAGCATATGTACATATGTCTGTGTGTGCATGTAGGCATATGTCTCTTTGCATGTGTGTATGTGAAAAGCACTCCTGCTCAATGCACTAACTAAGAAAGGTGTGATTCTTTGATAAAGTGCAAGCCCACTAAAGAACTACATTATTTTGGACTTTATAGTTCTTACCATGCATTTCAAAGGTCAAAGGTGAGATGCCTGCTGTTTTATCCCAATTATGCCCATCTTTAGGTACCTTGTAATGTCCCCTTCTCGAGCATGATCTTTCCAGTTGACCGTTGGCCTATTCCGGAGACCCATAGGCTACTCGGAAGGTGAAATTAGGGTTTCATGTTTTGAAGGATGCTCTTGCTCGAGGTTGGTTGATTTAATGGCGGATTCTTTCTGGGTTTTCAAAGAGCTTCGCAGTGGTATGTTTTTCTTGGCATTCTGAGCATCTTCAAGAATTTACTATTTTTAGTAAATTCTATTTCTGGCAATGGTCCTGTTGGTTTCGGCACAGTTGGCTTTCTACTTCAGACTAATCAGTTGGCTTACTCATTTTTGGCTTTGGGGCACAATTGGAGAGATAAGTTCGAATTATTTTAATTAAGTCATGTTTTAATGTTATATTTTAACATTGACCCCCCCTTGGCCTAGCTACTTCACTTTAAGTTGTTTTAAAAGTTGTTCTTTATGGGTGGGCGCTTCATTGAAGAAATTAATTATATTTCTTATAAAGAAAGATTAATCCAAGCATAAAGTGGACGCCAACTCCAAGGAGGAGATTAAATGATATTAAAAGTCAAAGTTTTGCTTGGAAAAGTGGGACGCCATCTATTGGAGGATTAGGGTTTGGTTCAAAAAAGAAGATTAGGGTTTCGAGAAGGGTCATCTGGAAATTATAAAAGGAAGCCATTGGTTCTTATTTGGATTATCTTTTGTCTACAAGAATGTTATGCTGCCGGATTGGCTTTGGGATTGCTTCGAGGAATGTAAGCCTCCTAGCTTGGCATTGCTTCTCCCTTGAAAGATAGCGACTAGTGGTGAGATAGTGTAGTTTGAGTGATTTGTAGTGGGATTTATGCATTGTAGTCAGTGTGTGGCTTTGTAGTTCAGTTTTATGCATATTAGAGAGATTCAGGAATTGCATATTTGTTACAGAAGATTGTCATTTTTTCATAAGTCAAAAAATACAAAAAGAATCATTCTGGGTATTGTCTAGATCTCTCTGTCTGTGAAGGGCGAACCTTTTTCTTAGATTTCAGATTTTTTAGAGAAGCATGGAATTTTTAAAGTGAAATCGCCCTCTTGCTGGGCCGTACCATTTGATTTTGTCTTGGAATTCGTGCATACTTAATTTGGGGCCTTTTGATCAGTTTTCAGTGCTCTATCTTGGGCGCCTACATCATTAGGGTCTATTGCACTTCGTTTCATGTCAATTGGATGAGTTGAGAGAAAGATATGATTATTTAAGTGTGGTGATAGGTTGCTGGTTATAAATTTAAAGTGCAGATCTGTTAAAATCAGAATCATCATTTTGGTCTTTGAAAGAAGTTATTGGTCTTGGCATCCTTGATTAAGCAAAGGAGAGTTCTCTTATAAGATGTAATGCTAATCTGTTATATTCATATGCTCTTGGCAGGCGATTGCTCTTCATATTGTAAGCTGACGGTAGTACTGACAGCAGTTCTTTAATCTTGCTTAATTCTGATTTGTAATGCTTATCTTACATTCTGAAACTGCATTGTATTTCTTTCTATCTCCGCCATATGGTCACCTCATTACCGTATTGGATTGGGTAGCACATACTTGGTGTTGAGTTTGCTTTCAGCTTATTAGATGGTAGGGATCCTCTGACCACATGCTCGTCGTTCGCCGACGCATTTCTTGGTTAGAGTTTTTGTATCAACATTTCCATTAAGAACCTCTAACCATATGCTTGCCATCATTGGCGCCATTCTTGGTTAGAGTTCCTTCCAGCTCTGTTCTGCATTTCAGATCCTCTGACCAATGCTCACACCTTGCCCACATCGAGATCCCGCTGTACATTTTGGTTAGAGTTGCTTCAACATCATTTTGGTTTAGAGCTAACCCTAACGACTGTGTATTGCTTTGGTTATTGTAATTGAAAATTTGAAAAAAATTGGCTCGGAATATTTCAGTGGTATCAGAGCCACGTATCCTGCCATCCTGTGAAACAGACCGTCTATGAGTGACAGAGAAAAGAGATACATAGCAAGGGAAGACAAGAAGGCTACAAATCAGTTTCAGTGGCATCACGCTCCTAAAGGTCAGACAGCATCAGAGGTTTTGAGGGCTCATTGGGAGTCTTCTCAGGAAACAGAAATGGGGGATCATGAGAGGACATCGGGTGGTAACAGAGAAGATAGTGGGAAAGGAAGAGAAAGATCGATAAGTCTCGGGCAGAGATTTGAAAGGAAGATGGATGCCTTAATGGATATGGTATCCCTCATGATGGGGAAAGTGGGTCAGAACACGATTCCACAAAGCAATTCAGGACATAGAGGGGAACATAGTGCCACCAACCAGCATGATGGACATGCTGCTCAGCCTGCTTCAAACAACACATACATTTCTTCCAGACCATTCAAACCCACTCCCTCAAGCAATCTCAAGAGAGTCAGAGGAATGAAGAGAAAAGAAGAGAGAAGGGAGGAGAGAGAAGATGGAAAAAAGGGAAAAAATTAAAAAGAAAAGAAGAGAGAGAAAAAGAGGAGAGAGAAAAAGAACGAAAGTTGGAAAAAATAAAAATAAATAGAAAAGAAGCTGTGAAAGTAAAAGAAAATGACGGAATAAGTAAAGAAGAGCAAGGCGGATGGGAAGAGAAAGAAAAAGACGGAAAAATTAAAAGAGATCAAAGAGAAGTCAGGAGAAAAGGCAATAAATTAAATAATAAATTAAAAAAGTCGTCCATCAGAAGAAATATTAAAGTAAGAAAAGTATGGAAGATTAAAATACACGCCTGGAATATTAAAAGGAAAAATGGGAAATTAAATGAGGAAAGTAAAAGGCGCAAAAGGAAGGGGAAGAATATTAAAATACGTCAAAACACGGGAAGAAAGCAAGACGTACGGCCAAGGGCGAAGGAGAGTAAGGAGAGAAATAACATAAATACAAATCCTCAAACCGTACGGCCCATTCAGGAAGCCACAAGTCGAAGACAAGAACACAGAGAAGAAGGGAGGACGGGCTTGCAGGAGTTTAACAGTTGTCGAGGCATACAGAGAGCAGAGGAAGAAGACGTACGGCAATAGAGAGCAGAGGAGGGAGGCGTACGGCATCAGGGAATAGGAGCCATACGGCATCAAAAATCTTGCACTCAGCACAAGTCGCCAGGGAAGGGAAATGTACGGCGTCCAAGAGATCTCAAAACCGTATGGCATTTGCAAACTGAGAAAACCGTACGGCCTCTGCCAGTGAAGAAATCCGTACGGCTTCTGCCAGTGAAGAAATCCGTACGGCCTCTGCCAGTGAAGGAATCCGCCAAAGATAAAACCGTACGGCATTTGCAAACTGAGAAAACCGTACGGCCTCTGCCAGTGGAGAAATCCGTACGGCCTCTGCCAGTGAAGAAATTCGCCAAGGACAAAACCGTACGGCAATTCAGCCTCAGAGAAATCCGTACGAAATTCAAACTCAGAGAAATCCGTACAAAATTTACATTCCAAAGAAGTCTGTACGGCGCAAATTGCCTCAGAGAGAACCGTACGGCATCAGCACAGGGGGATCCGTACGGCATCAAGGGTATCAGGAAATTTCGTACGGCTTTGGCATTACATAAGGATCCGTACGGCATTAGCATTACAGAGGGATTCGTACGGACTCAGGGTTTCACAGCCGTACGGCCATTCATCCAAGCCGTACGGCCTTGGCAGATCATCTGGCAGTTCGGCAGTCTCCCTCGGCCGTTCGGCAATTTTTGGCAGTTCGGCAGTTTCTGGCACTTCGGCAGTTCTCACCAACGGTTCGGCAGTTTCTGGCACTTCGGCAGTTCTCACCGACGGTTCGGCAGTTTTTGGCACTTCGGCAGTTTTCACCAACAGTTCGGCAGTTTGTGGTACTTCGGCAGTTTTCACCGGCACTTCGGCAGTTTTCATAATTTCGGCAGTCTCGAGGGTTATAAAGTCGGCTGGAATCGCCGAGCTGACAGGAAGATGGACAAAGGCAAGAAACCGATGCAGCACCAGCCAAAGGTAGCCTCGGCTGCGAAGAGAAAAAAGATGGATGCCGATGCCGACACGATGACATGGGAGAATCTGACCGGCAACGAGTGCAAGCAATGGTGGCGAAGCACTCCGGATGACCACTCTCTGAAGGTTGCGCTTAGACACGCTCGGGTGGACAAGGCTGTGCTCGTGCCCTTTTTTGGTTCTCGGGAGTTCGAGCCTTGGCTGAAGGCGATGGTGGAGAACTACTGTAGGCATACGCACAAGTCCGTCATCGATTACAGAGGTTGCCCAGTGACAGTTTCATTCTGGCCTCAGGACTTTGAGAGGGTGTTCGGCGTCCCAGCTTCGGGAATAGGGGTTAATAAGCCAAAGAAAATGACGCAGGAACACAAAGAACTGCTGGTCAAGCAAGTGTGCCGAAGCGACTTGTCAGCCGAAGAACAGCGTACCATATGGAATACTAGCAATCGAGGCCTCCGGAAGAGTCATCTAGCAACGGCAGAATGGAAATGTTTGCTGGACCTGATGAAGTGCCGACTCACAGGGGCTAGCCGAGCATCGGACATCGCCTTATGGCAGGTGGATTTCATGGTCGGACTTCGGGTTGGCCGAGTATACAACTGGGCGAGGCTACTCACGGAGCGGATAAGGGATTTTCTGGCGCAGAGGCATAAGGCCTTTTATATGACTCAGCACGCCATAGCTCTCTTTTTGGATGCCGTGCACACACAGGTGCCCGAGGGCAATTGGGGTCGGTTGCGGCCACTCACTCACCTGGACCCAGGATGGCCTACCGTATTCTACTGGTCGGAGTTGGAAGCAAAGCAAGCCGGCGAGGGCACAGCCTCGGGGAAAAAGAGGAAACGGAAGGAGGCATCGGTGGAAGAGGAAACATCGGAGGAGGAGGCCTCAGAGGAGAGCGATGCATCGGACAGAGAGGAACCTATCGACTTATCTTCCTCGCCATCGGAGTCGAGTCCACCGGCCGATGAGGAAGTATCTGTTGCCATCAGGGGTCAGGAGGCTGGCGAGATTGACCTACCAGTATTGCAGCCGGCAGGATTCACCCTTCCGACACCGCCAGCCAGCCAGAGCACGCACTCGGTCACGTTCACCCTCCCCGTTGCACCAGTTGGAGCCGGACGGATGTTGAGGGTAGCCGCTTCACGGCCGGGAGCATCGCCAGGGTGGGCACCTCTCGCCACCACATCACAGGGGGCAGTTACCATATCAGCAGCAGGTTCCACTGCCTCGGTGGAGATATTGCCGGCAGTTTGCTCTCTTACACCACCGTCAGCATCGGCAGCCACAGGAGTGGCAATCTCGGCAGGAGTTAGGGGAATGACTGAGGCCACGGAGGAGACGACTCCAACCCCAGGAGCACCCGGGGTAGCACAGATCGACAGTTGGCTGGGGTCGGTGGGCCTCACTCTCGACGTGGACGAGCAGCCAGCCGAGCAGCCAGACGAGCAGGAGAAGAGTCCCTCGGAGGGACAAGGGGATAAGGAGGGGCCGATCATTCACACCCAGCAGAGTGAGACGGCCAGGATCGGCGAAGACACACTTGCACTCCCGGAGGCGAGCATAGCCGAGGCACCAGAGACAGCCATTCAGGAGCCTCAGCCGGCAGACGGGGAACAGCCCCAGGAGGAGACGGAACATTGCATACCTTCGGATGATGAGGACGGGGAGGGCGCCTCCACAGAGGGCTTCGTCGTGGAAATGTCTCAGCCAGACCCGTCGGATCCGGTAGGCACAGTACAGAGATATGTGGAGGAGCTCGAGCACATGGGCAGACTGATGATCCGCGTGGGACAGGTTTCCAGGGACCTGAGGATTGGCCGATCACCTCTAGTAGGCCAGGAGGTTCACCGAATTCGGGGATTTGTGCAGATGGGGTGTGAGGCGGAGTTTGCCCGGATATTTGGCGAGGGGTGGCCAGCAGGAGAGACTCCTGCCATGATGAGAGCTTGGCGAGGTCGGCCACCGAGGCTAGTGGGACGGGATGCAGGGGTCTTGGAGAGTCTATACTACATCGAGCTGGCATTCCGAGATGTTTTTCTTCTGATGAAGCGCCAAAGATTTTCCACCGATGTAGCAGTATCTCGCCGAGTGGATGCTTATAGACTTCTTCAGCGGGTCAAGGATGAGTCTGCTGCGACCATCAAGAGCATTCAGGATAACTTGACTGGGCAATCTCAGCTCGCCAGTGACAGGGGAGCCCGATTGGAGATCTTGGAGCCTCGGGTGACAGCCTTGGAGGAGGCACAGCAGAAAGAGGCAGCCTGGCAGCAGCGAATGAAAGCATTGGAGGACCAGTTAGCTGCCAAAGAGGTAGAGTTGGCGGCCAAGAATGCCGAGGCAGAGCAGGCAAAGAGCCAACTGATGGAGGCAGCCCGGATGGTGAAGGCGGCGAGGGAGAGGGAGATCCTGGCAGATCGGCAGCTTCGTACACGCACGGAGGAGCTGAGGCGCTTGAGAGCAGAGCATTCTTCCACCACTCCGACGTCATCGGTGCATCCAGGGACGCACTCCCTTCCCCCTACCTCTCAGTAATCTTATCATGTTGTATCTGTCGTCTGGAAGACGACTTTCTTTTTGGGGGGGGATGATGTTAGTCAGATATTTTACTTGTTGTCGGTTGCTTGTTGTCGGCCGTAGTTGGCCTCGGCCGTAGTTGGCCTCGGTCATACTTGGCAGTTGTCAAATAAAACAATAGTTAGTAAATAATAATAATGTCATGTACTCTCGGCAAAACATGTTTAGATTAATGATAATGTAATGATGTTATGAAACGTCGTGTCGGTTGGTTGTGTAACCACCGCCGAGCGTTATATGTAGTCGGGTGGGAATAGTCGGGGATGAAGATAATATACGGATGCTGTTATTGATGTTACATTATGCTATTGATGATTCCACTCTTGTACATGATATTTCCTGAGAATGAATAAAGCTTTGGCATTTTCCTATGATATCTTTTAGTGTACTGTTTAATCCTATGTTCTGCATATTACATGTTTGCCAGTAAGTAGAATCCTATTCCGTAGGCAAACATACTCAACCTGATCTAGAAGAAAATACTTCATTTGTTGAACAGTTGAGACTCGGCCATGCTGAGTATGATTCTCTACTTGATGAAATTAAGATGGATATGTCTTATAATGATTTTATGGATCATAAAAGGAAGAACAGAGGACAAGGAAGACATTATGAACAAAGAAAAACAACAGTACATGGGGATTTGCATCAAGTTGTCAACAAGGTCATGCTTCCACATTTTGATGCGAGTGACAACGGCTCAGCCAGAGCTTGGATACAGAAGTTAGATAATTATCTAGCTCTTAGACCCATGGCGGAAGAGGAGGTGATTAAGTTCGCTATGCTACACCTAGATGGGGTGGCGCACGAATGGTGGTACCATGGCCTAGTCACCTTGGGTCATCGGTCTATCACTACCTATGATGAGTTCACCAATAGGCTCATCGAGAGATTTGAGAAAAAGATCCTGAAATACATTTCAGAGAATTGGCACAGCTTAGGCAATATGGCACAGTTGATGCCTACATAGCTGAGTTTCAGAGACTCTCAGTCATGGTCACAGGAATCACTGAGAGGCGTTTGGTGATCCTATTCAGTGAAGGATTGATAGAGCTACTCGAGGGTTGGATTAAAGCTTTTGATCCATCCTCCCTACAGGAGGCCATGAAGAAAGCAAGAAACATGGAGTGGGTTGCTCCTAAGGCAAAGTTTCAACCCAAGCCATCCTTTAACAAAGGGGATAAAGGAAAAAGACCTCATCAAAGACCTCATTTAAGACCTCAGCATAAGGAGTTCAAACAGCATAATCCTCATGTCACAAGATTGGATCCAGAGACACTGAACGAACTCAGAAGAAAGGGGTTATGTTTCCGGTGTAGGGAAAAATGGTCTCAAGATCATGTTTGCCCAAAGGGAGTTAAATTTAATCAGATTGAGTACTATTCAGCTGGTGAAAGTAATTCTGATTTTTCAGACCAGCAATCTGATTTTGAAGATAGTGAAGTGGAAAGAGTTCCAGAAGAGTCTGAAGATGAAAAGGAAAGCAGAGGTATTTTGGCTCAACTTTTGAGTTTTCAAAGAAATGAATCCTTCAAGGTTCGAGGGATGATTAAGGGGCAGCGAATAGTTGCTTTGATTGACACCGGGGCAACACATAACTTCATTGATGAAGTTGTGGTGGCAAAGAAGGGGCTGCAAACAGAAGAGTTTGAAGGCTTCAAGGTCATGGTTGTTGATGGATTCCACATCTCATGCACCAAGAAGATCTCAAACATGACTATGCAATTGGGAAACTATGAAGTCAAGGATGACTTCTATGTAGTTAACATTGGAGATACGGATGCCATTCTAGGCATTCAATGGCTGCGTTCCCTTGGAGAGATCTCCTTAAATCTGCAAACTATGGAGCTCAAGTTTCAATCCGATGGGAAGAGGATAGTACTAAGAGGAATGTCCAATGGGGGTCCTCGGGTTGTGTCATTCAAGAGAATGGCAAGGCTGATTTGTCATGATCAAGCTGAGTGGGCTGCAGAATGTATGATTCTTCCTGCTAGTCCGGTTGAAACTAAGGGAGACTATCCTCCTGATATTTAGTCTTTGCTCACAAAGAAGAGCAAGGTATTTGCTGATTTACCTCCTGGACCACCACCTGAACGGGGTTCGGAGCATATCATAGAGCTCAAGGAAGGAGCTAAACCAGTTATTACAACTCCATATCGGTACCCTAAGAAGCAGAAGGATGAGATTGAGAAAAACATTCAGGAACTCTTGGAGATGGGCTTCATTCATCCAAGCAAGAGCCCCTTCGCTTCAGCAGTTGTCCTTGTGAAGAAGAAGGATGGTACCATGCGCATGTGTGTGGACTATCGTGCTTTGAATCAAAGCACCATCAAAAACCGATACCCCATTCCGAGGATAGATGAGCTCATCGACGAGCTGCATGGAGCCAAGTTCTTTTCAAAGATTGATTTGAGATCGGGCTACCACCAGATTAGGATGAGGGGATCTGATGTTGAGAAGACAGCTTTTAGATGTCACTATGGCCACTTCGAGTTTCTAGTCATGCCGTTTGGGTTGACTAATGCTCCTGCTACTTTCCAGTCTTGTATGAACAGAGTCTTTCAGAAGCAGTTGAGAAAGTTTGTATTGATATTTTTTGATGACATCTTGATTTACAACAAGACATGGGAAGAACATCTCAAGCACTTGGAGGAAGTGCTTAGCATCCTAGAATCTGAGAGCTTGTTTGCCAAAGAATCCAAATGTGAATTTGGAATAAAGGAGCTACTTTACCTTGGTCATTTAATCAGTGCTGATGGAGTGAAGGTCGATCATGAAAAGATCAAGGTAGTCGTTGATTGGCCACCTCCTGAGAACTTGACTCAATTGAAAGGGTTCTTGGGTCTTTGTGGATTTTACAGAAGATTTGTGAAAGGCTACTCACAGAATGTTGCTCCTCTTACTGACCTCACGAAAAAGGGGGCTTTTTGTTGGTCAAAAAAGGCTCAAACTACTTTTGATAAGTTTAAGAGGATCATGAGCTCTTGTCCGGTTTTGGCAATTCCGGATTTCTCCAAGCCTTTCGAGCTACAGTGTGATGCATTTGGTGAAGGAGTTGGGGCTGTTTTGATGCAAAACAAACATCCCATAGTGTTTGAGAGTAGAAAGCTAAGAGGTGTTGAAAAAACCTACTCCATTTACGACAAGGAAATGCTTGCCATTATGCATGCATTAGCTAAGTTCAGACAGTATTTGGTGGGAAACAAGTTTGTGGTCAAGACTGATCATAATAGTCTCAAGCACTTCATGCATCAGAAGGATCTAAATGAAAGGCAACAAAAGTGGGTGAGTAAGCTTCAAGCTTACGATTTTGACATCGAGTATGTCAAGGGAAAAAACAACATTGTGGCTCATGCTCTATCTAGGAGACCCCATTTGAGCTCATTGTGTGAGCTTACTGCTGATTGGAAGGACATGTTGCTTGCTAATTATGCCAAAAATCAGTTTGCAACCAGCATTATTGAGGGTACTTTTCATGACGAAAAGTACAAGGTGATTGAAGGGTTGATCCAATACAAGGGTAGAATCTTTTTGGTGGTTGATTCTAAGCTCAAAAAGAAGATTTTGTTGACATTTCATGACATTCCGCTTGCTGGTCATCAAGGGTTCTTCGAGACATATAGGCAGATCCGGGAAAGATTTTCTTGGAAGGGGCTGAAAGGGGAAGTTCAATGCTACATTCAGGAGTGTCCCACTTGTCAAATGAACAAGAATGAGCATACTCTACCTGCTGGTCTGCTGCAACCTCTTCCTATTCCCAATCAAAAATGGGAAAGCATATCGATGGACTTCATCACGGGGTTGCCCAAGGTCCAAGGGAAGGACTGTATCTATGTTGTAGTGGATAGACTAACAAAATTTGCTCACTTCTTCGCCATTACCAGCTCTTTTACAGCCGCCCAAGTTGCAGATCTGTTTTTTCATGAGGTGTTTAGGTTACATGGGTTGCCAAAAAACATTGTGAGTGATAGGGACAGCAAGTTCCTAAGTACTTTTTGGCAAGAGGTCTTTAGAATGAGTGGTACAGTGCTTACTCCAAGCACTAGTTATCATCCTCAAACCGACGGACAAACAGTAGATAGTGAACAAGGGTTGGAAGGCTACTTGAGGAACTATGCTCTAGGAACAGCAAAGAGTAATAGTGAAGTATTTCACATAGGCGCAGTAATATCATATAACTCTTCTTTTCACATGTCAATAAGGATGTCGCCTTTCATGGCTCTTTATGGTTATGAGGCCCCTAGCTTTGCTGATTTGGTGTTTGGTGATAGGAAAGCCCCTGAAGCCAAGGATTTATTGCAGCAGAGTCAAGATATCATGAAATCATTAAAGAATAATCTTCAGATTGCACAGAATCAACAAAAGATGTATGCTGATCAGTGGCGTGTTGAGCGCTCTTTTGAGGTTGGAGATATGGTTTATCTCCGACTACAGCCTTGCATAGCCCACTCTAAAGAAGAGTGGAGCCTAGAAGCTCAAACCCTGGCTTCTATGGGCTGTCTAAGGTCACTGTAAAGATGGGAAACATATGAATTGAGCCACCTCCCAAAGTAGCAAAGTGCATAATGTCTTTCACGTGTCTCGCCTCAAGAAGGCGCTTGGACACAATCTTGTTGCTTCATCACAGTTGCCACCTTTGGATGTAGAAGGACAGTTGGTTTTAATTCCAGAGGAGATTCTTGATTCCAAAGAGAACGCCTTTGAGGAAAAGAATCAGAGAATACTTGCAAGAGGAAAATCTTGCCCATGGAGGATGCAACTAGAGAATGATGAGACGCAAAAGATTCAGGCTCTTCATGGTTGGGTTTGGAGGGACAAGCAATCTTGGTGACATGGATCAGGTGAATGTCCCCTCTCCTCAGCATGATCTTCCAGCCTGGATCATTGGCCTATTCCTGAGACCCGCAGGGCTACCCCAAGGTGAAATTAGGCTCTGCTGCCTTTAAAGGGCTTTTCCTTGCCCTGAGGCTGGCTGATTTAATTTGGCTGATCTCTTTCCTCGGCTCTCAGAGAGCTCTCGCACGGCATGTCTTTCCTGGGCACTGGAGACCTCTCGTGAACTCTACTTCATTTTAGTAAATTCTATTTTGGCAAAGTTGGTCCCAGCTATTTCGCACGGCTGGCTTTCTACTTCAAAATCATCGTACTGGTTTACTCCATTTTGGTATGGCTTTAAAGGCTAATTGGAGAGATAAGTTCAATTATTTTACTCAAGTCATGTTTTAATGTTATATTTCTAACATTGACCTCTTTGGCCTAGCTTACTTCAATTTCCTTTAAGTTGTTTTAAAAGTTGTTTTATGGGTGGAGCGCATTGAAGAAATTAATTATATTTCTTATAGCAGATTAATCTAAGTATAAAGTGGACGCCAACTCCAAGGAGGTGAGATTAAATGATATTAAGCCGTGCCTTTGCTTCTGGAAAAGTGGGGAGCTTACTCCATTGAGGATTTAGGGTTTGGTCTAAAAAAGAAGATTGTAGTTTCAGAAGGGTCATCCGGAAATTATAAAAGGACATCTTGGGTCTTCACTTGGGTATCTTTTGTCTACAAGAATGTTATGCTGCCGGATTGGCTTTGGGATTGCTTCGAGGAATGTAAGCCTCCTAGCTTGGCATTGCTTCTCGCTTGAGAGATAGCGACTAGTGATGAAGTAGTGTAGTTTGAGTGATTTGTAGTGGGATTTCTGCATAGTAGTCATTGTGTGGCTTTGTAGTTCACAGGCTTTGGCATAGAGAGATCTGTGAATTGCATATTTACATGTAAGATTGTCATTTTTATTCATAAGTCAAAAAATACAAAAAGAATCATTCTAGGTATTGTCTAGATCTCTCTGTCTGTGAAGGGCGAACTTTTTTCTTAGGTTTCAGATTTTTTAAAGAAGCATGGAATTTTTAAAGTGAAATCGCCCTCTTGCTGGGCCGTACCATTTGATTTTGTCTTGGAATTCGTGCATACTTAATTTGGGGCCTTTTGATCAGTTTTCAGTGCTCTATCTTGGGCGCCTACATCATTAGGGTCTATTACACTTCGTTTCATGTCAATTGGATGAGTTGAGAGAAAGATATGATTATTTAAGTGTGGTGATAGGTTGCTGGTTATAAATTTAAAGTGCAGATCTGTTAAAATCAGAATCATCATTTTGGTCTTTGAGAGAAGTTATTGGTCTTGGCATCCTTGATTAAGCAAAGGAGAGTTCTCTTATATGACGTAATGCTAATCTGTTATATTCATATGCTCTTGGCAGGCGATTGCTCTTCATATTGTAAGCTGACAGTAGTACTGACAGCAGTTCTTTAATCTTGCTTAATTCTGATTTGTAATGCTTATCTTACATTCTGAAACTGCATTGTATTTCTTTCTATCTCTGCCATATGGTCGCCTCATTTCCGTATTGGATTGGGTAGCACATACTTGGCGTTGAGTTTGCTTTCAGCTTATTAGATGGTAGGGATCCTCTGACCACATGCTCGTCGTTCGCCGACGCATTTCTTGGTTAGAGTTCTTGTATCAGCATTTCCATTAAGATCCTCTGACCATATGCTCGCCATCACTGGCACCATTCTTGGTTAGAGTTCCTTCCAACTCTGCTCTGCATTTCAGATCCTCTGACCAATGCTCACACCTTGCCCACATCGGGATCTTGGTGTACATTATGGTTAGAGTTGCTTCAACATCGTTTTGGTTTAGAGCTAACCCTAACGACTGTGTATTGCTTTGGTTATTGTAATTGAAAATTTGAAAAAAATTGGCTCGGAATATTTCATACCTTCAATTTTGTTTCCATATCTTTTGTCTTTGAAAGGCCTTTTTTGTGGCCTCTCTTTCCCATGCGTAGATTAGTGAGCTAAAATGTCATGTATACTAAAAGAGTTTTCAACAGAGATTTCTCTATAATGTTTGAAGCTTGAATAGAACAGAGATATGTAATAAAAGATGATAACAAGTGTGATAGCCTATATAGCAATAATGGTATATATATAGTATTGCTGTTCAGAAAAGCTGGTCATTTTGAACCATTTAAATGAGAAATTGTACAATATTTACATTGCAAACATTATTTTATTGCTGAAAATAATACTGTTACTAAAAATCAAAAGAAACAATGGTGTTTAAGTTGGTGCTTCTTTTGATCAATATATAATAGTGTTGCCTTCATCAAAAAATCACTATCAATTCATGCTGTTTGCCAACAACTTCTATCATGTTGATGGTGGTAGAAATTAAAATAAAAGCTTCCCACAAACTTTTACCATCAAAATCACAGAACTAAGAATGCATTAACTGCTTTAGTACTTACACTCTTCTAAGAGATGCATGTCCAAGCCCCAATGGAATACTGCCCCTCAAACTGTTAGAACTCAAGTTCCTGTAGATTCATTCAAAGATCAAAGTGGCATAAGAACTCAAACCCAAGAGTAGAATCCATCAATTATAATATCAGAGTATCTTAATCTAATCATTTCTGATTTTTCAATAAAACCAGGAAGGAAGTTTTGTTTGGCCTCGTGACACTGTAGACAAATTAAATACAGGATCAGAATCCACATAAAGATTGCCTAGGACAAATAAACAAGCTGTCATTTTGAAGAAAGTAATGCACACAAAATTGCATAGTTCTCAAGTAAAGCAGTTGAAGAAAACAAGGCATCACAAAAACATGACCAAGATTTGAATATGCAATCTAAGATAATCAGATTAAAGATAATTTACACATGGGATAACTGACCTATCTCTCACACAAATGGAATCTGAGGAAAGACATATCTCAAGAAACACTTTCAGTTAGGACTTAAAAATTCTAGCTTGCAAACAAGAAGAATAGTTTATTGGAAAATAGCCTCAGCTGTGCATTGGGAGATTTTTGTAGCATAAAAGAATAACTTCACAAATGATGAAATAGCACAAGAAACTGATTGAATGCACAATCATGATATAATTCTAAATTTATGAACTACAG
Source organism: Sequoia sempervirens (assembly GCA_007258455.2). Classification (NCBI taxonomy): domain Eukaryota; kingdom Viridiplantae; phylum Streptophyta; class Pinopsida; order Cupressales; family Cupressaceae; genus Sequoia; species Sequoia sempervirens. The sequence continues at coordinate 2,014 of VDFB02337023.1, read as the reverse complement.
TGTGTACTGGAAACAACATTCCTATGCTTGCAGAGTACGAGAAAGATTGTGATTATTCATTAGTACAAGCAGGATAACATATCTATCTGTGGCACATTATCATCAGCCAAATCTCCCATTCGCCCACTACAAGATTTTATCCCTTGGCAACAGCTTTTTCTCTTCCAAACAAGGATCACATCATCTATGTTAGTTAAAACCAAAATGCTAAAATGGTATGTAATAAACAGAAAGAATACCAGATCCCAATTTTCAATGTCCCCAGCTTGTGGCTATAACAAAGTGTTTCTGTAAAGGTTTAGATTATACAATAGCCTCAAAGTGACCATTTATAATTCGTGATGCTCAAGACCCTACCATATAGCACATTATAAAGGTCTAGGTTTGTGACCCTAGCAAAGATTTGCTTCTTGTTTCTAGGTCATTCTCAACCAGGATTGACGATCTGCCCCTATATGATCAAGCCATAACTAAGGGAAACATCAAGTAATTAGAGTTAGTATATGGTTTGCCAAGGAGTTTGACATTTGCTCAGAAACCATTCTGTCCTGTAGGTTACCTGTGCATATCTTCTAAGATGCTTGGCTCCATATTTAAAGATAACCTTATAAAATAGAAATTTAAATGTTCCTCAAAAATTGATGCTAACAAACAGTAACACTAACAAGTTGCTATCTTTAAATTTAAAGAACTCCTAAATAACATTGTTTTTGAGAGAAATTCAAAATTTGTCCTTGATTTTTGGAAGGAGCTATTTAAACTTGTCAATGCTACCTTTTCTCCAAATAACAATGCCACTTTCAAATAAATGGACAAAGATATATAGACTACATAAGCAATTATGTTGCAAACAACAAACTTCGTGAGCAAATGCACCTGGGAAAAAACTGGTTCAATAATTTACAATATAAATCTTTTGGAATGCCACAATTGAAGGTTGTTTAAGTTATGATCTTTGGACCTTTGTAGACATCTAAGTGGCAAGAGTTTATGACCTCATTGAGGAGAGTGAGCAGAAATTGAAACAACAATAAGAACATCAAATTGGCTCAAAATAGGATAACTTTTCACAAAATTAGCATCAATATTAGCACAAATTTGAGGTTGGAGGTTTGGTTTTCTTGAGGCTATAAATGGGCAAAAAATATCTTAAAGGGAAAGGCACGGATAAGTATTAAAGTATTATTGTAATATTTAATGGTCATCTTAGCTTTAGTTAGTTGATAGTTTACTTAACTTAGTTAATTTCAGTTAGCTTTTTGTAACTTATGTTTTTGTTTTTGTTTGTTTTAGCAACTTTCAGTTATCTGTTTTAGTTTGCTTTAGTTAACGATGGTTTCTTTTAAGAAACATCATCTTGTAATTCTTTATATAAGGAGTATTCCTCTCCTTTGTAAATTAATAGAATAACGAATATTGAATATCAATTATCATTTCATGGTATCAAAGCTTAGGCTCGAACGCTTTTGGCAGATTTTTTAGCAATAAAAATTCATTGTTTTCCTAAAGATTTTTTGAAAATTTCTTAGATGTTTTTACTCGGTTTTTAAAAAAAAATTGAATGTTAATGGTTAACCCAAAAAATTGAAAAATTATTTAGGAAGGTCTTTTGACAGATTTTTAAAAAAAATCGTGAAGTTTTTTAGCCGATTCTTTTAAAGATAAAAATCGAAGAATTTTGTGAAGAGTTATAGTGAACCGATTTTTTGGAAATCGAAGGGTTTTTTTCTTAAGCCAATTTTTGAAGGGTTTGTTGCAGCAGATTTTTTGAAAAAATTTGAGGGTTTTCTTGAAGCAGATTTGAGGGTTTCTTTTGCATGAAATCGTGGATTTTTGAAGAAGATATTCGCGGATTTGTTCGTGCACATTTTTGTGGGTTGAGTTTTTTATCTGATCTGGGCAATCTTGAAGAATATTTCTAAAGATTTGAAGAGTTTTTGAAAAAAAATCTATAAAAGTTTTGCTGATTTTCAAAAGTTTTTGAAGATTTTTTCTGAAAAAAACTTGCTTTTTT
>VDFB02337022.1:0-47480 GCA_007258455.2 Sequoia sempervirens | reverse complement strand
CAATAGGCCTAATGATGATGGCCATGAGAATTCAAAACCTTGAGACTAATATTGAATATGACTTTGCTTCATACCGTGAGAGGGCGTTGGATGATGACTTCTCACAAGTCATAGAAGATAGAGCTCCTATTACTTTCAGGCATTATTCTCTCTTATGCCACTTGATATTATATCATAATAGGGACCGTTGGACTAAACGAATGGACTTGGCTAGAGTGGATGAGTAGGGGAATCCCACACCTATTCAGAAGTGGTGTTATATTTGGGACAATTAGTGCAAGAATTCAAGCTTTGTTACATATTCTATGAAGATTTTGTACATAGGATTTTGGGAGTCCTTGGCTATTCAATACCTAGATTGCCAACCAAAATGTTATAGCTATTGAGACCTTTGGATTTAAGACCAGAATAGGGTCATACACATAATTTTGGAGATTGGTTCTTCCTTCTAGAAGTTACAAAAATAAGAGTTTATGGATGCCCTATTGCTCTGACACATATTGCCAAAATTTGTGCCCCCCAAATTAGCATTTCTTGAATTTATGTGGCAAATGATGTGGATGGAGAAGGATGTAATGCACAAGCAGAATAAAGGAACCTTCCTGCAAAACCAAACCAAGTGTGAAGATTGGAATGTAGGCTCAGACACACTGGAGGAGTTGCAGTATTATTTGAAGACAAGATATGCATTGAATTCTGGAAAAGGGAAAGCCTTTGACCCTAAAAATCATATGAACAACATAAGGCATAATCTTCTTACCAAAATGACAGTGGCACACTAAGTAGAAAGTGAAGAAGATTTCATAAGAAACTGCATTACTTATCATGATGTGTTCAGTAGAAGGAAAAAATGGGAATATATGAGGAAGCTTGAAGAAAGGAAGAGGGAAAGGTGCATGAATTTCTTAGGATACTTTATTGAAGAAAAAGACATTATCAAAAGAATAGGATATGATCATGGGTAAATTTAAAGATTTATATAATAAAAGAGAAGCATATCTCGAAGAACATGGTAGTGGTGCAACTGCATAGCATGCCCTAGGTGAAACCTTTGAACCTCCCATGGAGCAGTTGCCTCCTAAAAGATAGAAGACAAAAAGCATTGAACAATTAGCACCTTATGAGGAGAGTGAAGAGGTGGGTGATACTAAAGAAGTAGCTATAGTACTACAATCATTGAAAGGTGATGTTGAGGTTGATCAACCCATCCATGAGACCAATGCCCATAGACATGAGGAAATGATGGGTGATGTAGGAAAAACAAGTACATAGATACATGAAGATGAAAGGGAAATTACAGCCAGTAGATTCATAGAAGATAATGAATTCATTAAGACTCCCGAGTTTAGGGATTTCTGGACAAAGATGAAGGTAAGAGAAGTTGAAGAGAGGATGGAATCAGGTGAAACAAGAATTGAAGAGTCAGAGAAGAATCAAATGGTGGCACAAAATTTACAGGAATTAAGAGTTGATAACATTGACATTAGCCCCCATAGGGCTAGAGAAATGGTCTTGAAGAGCAATATGCTCATTTTCCTTGGCTTAGAATTAAAGAATTTTTTTTTGCTTGATCAAGTGTGGGCTCAGGAAGATCCAATGCTAGTTGTAGAATTTGATTCTGATGAAGGAGTGAGTGGAACTAGGTATAACCCAAAGATTGAAACCCTGGCCATATGGATCAAATAGAAAAATACATAGAAGTCAAAATTATTGGATGTAATTCAAGGGATGAACGGGGCAGCAATGGTAAGGACAATACAAGATACCACCCCTCTGGAGGCGGCCACAATGACCATGCATTCAGCCATGTTCACTTGAGCGACTGTCAAGGGATTGGAGGACATATTGAAGGAGTATGAAAAGGAACAAAGGTTCCTAAATCATGAAGTTAATAAACTGTTTATAGAGAATGTCAAATTAAAAGGAGAAGGACCCTCACAAGGTAAGGAAATGGTGTTATATAAGCCTCTTATTACTCCGATGGATATAGTGAGGAATATTTATGTTGAATAGGAGAATACTCTAGAAAAGGAAGTAGATGAAGTAAAATGAAAATTTTATGAAGTTATGGAAAAGATTCTTGAGCACAAGATAAAGTCAGTTATGGATAAACTAGAGAATGTGCATGATAGTTATAAATCGCTTCAGTAGGCAATTGATCAAATAAAAGAACACATGCTTGTATTGGATCCCTTGTTCAAAAGATGGCAGCCTATTCACCACACTTTGGATAAGTTATGCAAATTTCTACAAAGGATTCCTAATGCTCCCATAACATTAAATCCAACTGAGCAAACTATGAAAATGATTGTTGATGAATTTCAATATATGCAAGGGGAGGATAAAAGGATTGTAGCAAGAATGGATTTATTCCATGCCTTAAAACAATGGTATATACCTAAAATTGTGAAAAGATGGTTATCAATTGAAAGAATTGATGAGTGGAAGAAAAGAATTCAGTCAATTTATTCATAAGTGTAACTCATATATAGAGGATGGTATACCACTTCACAAGCCAAATATGATCATAGGGATGGATTAATTTTTCTTGATGCCGGATACCCATAGTTTGTCAATGATACAAAGGCATTAATAGATAGTCGCATCATACAAGCTCATTCGTAAATATGCTCAAGATCCAGAATGGGGCCCATTTGTTTAAACAACAAGGTTTTTCTACCACTAGATTACGGGTGCATAAATAAATTTATGGATTTACATATGTAGATCTTTAAAACACTGTGTATGGGATTCCTCTGCTCATCCACTCTAGCCAAGCAGTACAATAATCTCTAGGATATGGTAAGTCTAAGACTTACATCTTTGACTAAAGTTTTGGCAAATGTGGAGAAGGTTGTGCAAAAGACAACAATGCCTAGTTCTCCAAAAAAAGAGGAAGACCTCTATGTACAGTTTGAAAGTCAGAGCTACATGCTTGCCTTCGCCAAGAAGGATTGGGAGGTACACCTTGCAAAATTAAAGGTATCATATAAGGTTTATATTACCCCCATCCAATTAAGGTGTACATTTTTTAATTGTATAGTCAACTTTTTATCTCAATGTGCATATGCAAAATTAGCAGATAGTGTTGTACTTTTATTTTCTTTTAGGTGATGGATAACACAAATAGGGGAGCTATTCTCATGTAGATATATCAGTAAGAGGATGTACCCTTTGCCCTTGATGTCAAGAGTGAAGCAAAGAAGTGTGTTGCCATCAATGACAAAGGGGGAAATTGTTGGCAACATGGGCATGATGCTGTATGGTGTCGTCATTGACGGCAACCCATTGCAGAAGTGATGGTTTATTAGTAAGTGTATAGTCTAGAGAAGACCAAATGTTTTTGGAGAAATTGTCTAAGTATCAGACTAAAATAGTATGTAAAAGAGGAACAATTTTTTGGTCCACATTGTTGTACTTTGCATTATCCTGTCATGCAGTTTTGAGGTGATAATGGTATGTGTTGAAAAAGTCCACATTCAAGTTTTCAGAGTTTTGTGTCTTCTACAATTAAAGATATTAATGATAGAGTATCAGACTAAGTAGAGATAGAGTTATAGTTGCAGAGTTCATGTTGGAATGCTTCGCATTCCACCGCAAATGATCATTGTCTTGTGCGAATTTCAAGAAGTGTTTGAAGATGTCAAATGTGTGTATACCACAAGTTGCAAGTGGTTTGGTGGTTCGCATGTCAAGTTGTGAATGAAAAATTGGTTCATTCAGTTGTTGCTTCATGAATTTTGTTGTGCGGTATCAACCTAAGAGTTTTGGGATCGTGCGATACAAAATTATGTTTGGATCGAAATCATAAGAGTATCTATAGGTCATGCTGACCTATTTTGGTGAAGAAAATGCTTTGGTTTCTTCTACAAGGCATGTAAGATGGAGTTTTGAGCTTACAGGTTATGGGGTTACATGTTTCATCCAATTAGGCTAACCTAATTGATGGCATGATTGTTTGTGAAATACATACATATATATAGAAGGTCAATTCATTGTTGGGATGATGATGAGTGATAGTGAGAAGTGTGAAATGTGATAGTGGTGAAGAATGAAGTGTGTAAAGTCATTTTTTTTAGCCTAACTGGAACTGTATCTTCAACATATTGCAAATGCATTGTTAGCAATTTAATCGCAATGAGCCATCCCTTGTATATCTTTTTGTAATTCTATGAAGTGATCTTCCTTAAGTGCTGAAGTGAGAACCTCCTGTAATCTATTTGTAACTGGTTATGATGTATTGTGAACTAATCTTGTGAGCTAATCCTCACTGTGGGTTTTCCCTTCCAAGGGTTCTCCACATAAATCCAGTGTTCTTGTGTTGATTGTTGTGGTGCATGCTTTAATTGTTTATTTATTTTTCTACAAGTTTAATGAGATGCTTTGAATGCACTTTTAAGTTAATGAATATTGATTCACCCCCCCCCCCCACCCCCCTTCTCTATATTCCAGGTGTTCAACACAAAGGTCTCCTCATAGTCAATACCTTCTCTCTGCGAGAACCCTTTCGCCACCAACCGAGCTTTTTATTTATCAAGTGTTCCATCAGCTTTGTATTTCACTTTGTAGACCCATTTGCAGCCAATGGGCTTCTTTCTAGGTGAAAGATTTGACAGAACACAAGTATTGTTCTTCAAAAGACTATGATGTTCAAATTCCATAGCCATTTCCCATCCAGGTTTACCTTTCACCTCTGAATAGTCCTGGGGCCCATAAACATTCGAAATGTTGGCCATAATCGCAAAACTTATTGTATTCTGTTTGATCTTGCCTCTAGATGATCTACCCTCAACAAGTTCATCATCTCAAACATCACCAATGATCTTCTCCCACCACTTAGGCAGAAGAGTAGATGCATCTTCTTCCAAATCAGGATGATCATCATGACTTGGGCTGCTTGGAATGAAATCATCTGGATGTTGATCCAAGTTGTCTTGAGGGAAATCTACCGGTATAGCGTCATGCCTTGGAGATTCCACAAGGTCTGAATCATCAGAATCTCTCCCTTCAGGTGGAGCTAATGGAAGCCTAACATCCAAGTCATTAGTCTTGGAAGGCTGATCCTCAAGAATCTTGATGGGAGAAGTGGGCTGAAAAGTCCCATCTTCTTCATCAAAAACAACATCCCTACTGACTATTAGATGATCAATGTCCACATCAATCAACCGATAGGCCTTATGATTGTCACTATATCCTATAAGCATCAACTTCTAGCTTTTGGAATCCAGGTTGGTCCTCTTTGCATCTAGAATCCAAACATATGCAGTAGAACCAAAAATCTTGACATGGTTGATTCTTGGTTTCCTCCTAGACCAAGCTTCCTCTGGGATCATCTTCTTGACGGCTTGTGGGAGACTTGTTAAGAAGGTATACAACATTATACACTACTTCAGCCCAAAATTTCTTTGGAACATTTCAGTTCTCCAGCATACAATAGGCCATTTTTGTAATAGTACAATTTCTCCTCTCAACAACTCCACTTTGCTGAGTATAGGGTGTGGTATGCTAACGCTTGATACTGTGTTTAGCACAGAAGTTGGTGAATTCATTGGAACTAAACTCACACCCTTTATCTGACCTATGAGTGATGATAGGACATCCTAACTCTTTTTCATTTAATGTTTTAAACTTTTGGAATTCATTAAACACATCTAATTTTTCTTTGAGGAAAAACACCCACATTTTCCTACTGAAATCGTCAACAAAAAACAGAGAATACCTATTACCAGTGACCGATGCAGTATTCATTGGTCCACAAACATCTACATGAACCAACTGAATGACCTTGGATGCCCTCCAAGCATGTCTGTCAAGAAATGGAGTTCAATGTTGCTTCCCTGCTTGGGAAGCTCCGCATACACCATGTTCTCAAGTAAGCCTTCTAGCAAATTCTCTCGAGCCAGCTGAGAGAGGTAGGTTATGTTGAGATGCCCATAGCGCGAATTCCAAAAGAGTGTTGATGGAGGAACTCTTCGCAGCCATTGCATGCTCTTGAGAATCTCAACTATCAACAAGCCTATACAAGCCATGATCTTCGAGCCCAACTGCAACTTTTTTTTTGGACTCCTTGTCAACAATGTGGCACTTGTGTAAATTCAACATGATATCAAAATTTGAATAGTGTCGCATAATCTGACTCACAACGAGCAAATTGAGCTCCATTCCTGGAACATGGTATACATTGAGAAATATGAGAATTCTCCCACCAAATGTAATCTGAATGTTGCCTTTGTCGAGAACTATATACTCTTCACCACCACCAAAGATGACAGAATTGGAGCAAGCCTTATATTTCGTGAACCAATCTTTCCTATGTAAAATGTCAAGATGCTCCAAAATCAATATACCACACAAAATATTTGACATGATTTGCTGGTCTTTTGGCCATGAATGCATAGAAGGCAGAATCCTTCTACTCAGAATGTTCTGCAATATGGACCTTTTGCTGAGACCCTCCGTGGTTGGATTTATAATTTACCTTGTCCTAACTACTAAGAGGACTTGGCTTCGCCTTTGTGTTTGGCAGTAAATGCCTATTCCACACTAGTTGTCTCGCTATTTCTCCCAAACTGCTTCTTCCAGCTATCTTGCTACAAGAGCTTGTTGCACAGATCATCAAACTTCAAGTCAACATTGGTCGAGGTAGTGTTGAGAGTTTTGATGAAGTGCTCATAGGATCATAGTAATTTTTTCACCGTGATGACCACCATATCGTCTACTTCCATCTTGCAACCAATGGCCTCCAGTTGATAACAAATGTCTTTTATTTTCATGAGGTGATCCTCCAAAGACATCATGCCATCCATCATAATGGAGAACAACATATTTGTAAGGAAGAACGCTCTACCCTTGTCGGAGTGTTCATGTAGATCCTTCAAGTGTGTCTAGATCTTTGCAACAGTCTTGCCAAATGGCACTTTTGGAAGCATCTCATCGGTGACAGATAACTTGAGCAACATAACCATTTCACGATTACACTCAAACTTGTCTTGGTCTTTTCCTACAACTGTAGGGTGAGTAGTTGTACCCAGAACAATCAAATTTAGACACCGTTACTAAAAAATAGTGAGCATCCTTTGTTTCCAGCAATGAACTTCAAAAGTTTGTACTGCACAAATCCCTAGGTGATCAGCTAGCACGAAGCTCGAGGCGATCAACTAACACAAATCCCAAAAAAAAATTAACAAACCGATAAAAAAGTACAGAGGTTGGAAATCCACAATTTTTTTCAAAAATCGAAAAAAATCTGCAACATCTAAAAACACCTAGGTCTGAAACCCTAGGCACTGGAAGGAAGGCACGGTTTTTTTTTTTTTCTTTTTAAAAAAAATCTTCAGAAATTGTGATGTTGCAGACCCATGACTTTGCCAAAAAAATCACATGGTAAAGGAGACACACCCAGACACAACAACCAGAAATCGTGCAGGTGAAAACACAAATGGGTTGCGATTTGTTTAAGAAAAAATCCCATGATTTTGAGAAAAAAAAGCTTTCGCAATTTTGCAGACAAAAAAGCAACACAATTTTGATTGCAGGTCGCACAAGAAGAAACCCTAGATGAGGTTGCGGTTTTACACTGCAGACCCACGAAATCACCAAGAAAAACCAACGCAAGGCCCATGATTTTTTTTTTTTAAATCGAACAGAAAAACTTCTAAAAATATTTTCCAAAAATCTTCAGGTAAAAAGCCATGAATTTTATTACAAAAATTTGCTAAAAACCAGTCTCTGCTCTGATACCATGAAATGGAAATTGATTGTATTAAACAAAGGAGAGGAATACTCCTTAAATAAGAAATTAAAAACGATGTTTCTAAATTAGAAACAATCGACACCTAAAGAAATAAAAGGAAGTTGCTAAAACTATCAAAAGCAAACTAAACTTAACTAAGATGACCATTATAAGCTAAATCTATCAATATTACTTTAATGATAATTAGCCCTTTTAGTCTTTGGAAGACCAACAAAATCCATGGAGATGCTTTCCTTGGGCCTTCTATGCACAAGCAATGGCTACTACAATCCCAACTTTTAATTGTTAGGTTTACTTATACTACACAACTAATGTCGGAGCATCCCAAGTGATCGGCAATCCGCATCAATCAAATTGGTTTTAGTTTGCTTTTCATTTTTGGCTTGGAAATAAACTTTGGATTTGTGATTCGAAGGTGGATCAAAGTGACATTATTGCCATTTCCAATTGACAAAATGTCTTCTTCCAATTCTAAATTTCTCAGTTCAATTATTTTTAATTTCTTAATTATTTTTGAATGTTTTAAAATTTCACTCATCCTAGAGAATAATGACTTTTAGAGTTTAATCAAAATCAATGCGAAGAAATAAGGGAGGCAGGTTAAATTGGTAAGTTGTTTTAATTTTAATAAAAAATTGCAAGTGCCAAGAGGGACATGAGGGGTCGCAGCCTGAAAAGGCAATTAAAAATTTTGTTTCTAGAAAAAAAAAGGATACTTGAGTCACGTCAGGTATGGATGGTTTAAATTTTTAAAAAACTGGAATATAAAAATGCAGGAAGAGAAGTAGCTGAAGGGGTACACAGCATAAAAAAAAAATATAAGGCAAAGTAAATGAATGGAAGAGGGTGTGGCTGGGAGATAAAAGTTAAAGATTAATATTTTAAAATAAATTGCAAGGAAAAACTCAAGTGAAGAGGCGTGGAGGGAGAAGGGGATCGATCTGTCTTAAGTTTGAAAATATTCCAAAATTAAAATGAACAGCCACATGAATCAAATTAAGGCGGATTTCACCAAGAGAAGAGAGAGGATGGCACATAGCTCAGAAAAAGAAAAAGAGACCACATTTAATAAAGGAGAGAAGTGCAGAGGGGTTGTATTGGGTAATATGGAAGGGGTAATTCAGTAAAAAATGAATTGATAGAGAGATTATGCAGGTCGAGACTAAGATGGAAGAATAAGGAAGACAAAACAAAGAGGCAAAGTGAATTATATATATTTACAGAGAAAATTCGAAATGGACTGTGCATTAGAGGAAGAATAATACATTTATATAGTTGAAATTGCAGAGTAAGCTTATATAGGAGGAGTCATGCCATAGATGGATGGCAGTAAACAGAGAACATAAGAATGAAATTCGATTTTTGTATTGTCTGATGAGGGGTTAAACAGTGGCAAGTAGAATTGAAATTTGTAGACTGTATAGGGTTATTTGGCTGTGGAATAAATAATTGAATTTAAATTCAAACTTGAATGAAAGTAAATATTTAAATGTTTGGAATATTTGATTGGATGTAAGTAAATCAGATTGTCATCATGGTTTTGTGTATTTCAATTGGTTTAATTGGTCTACAAATGAAATTGTTATATTAAGTCATTGTTGGCTGCGAATTTTGCCAGTCTAATAAGACTCACATAAATTCGAACTGCACCAGCAACTAACAACCCCATTCAAATTTATGACATCAGTTGTTAAAAATGGCCGATAGAAATAAAGTTGGGGATTACTTACATTTTATTCACCTCCAAATGTCTAGCAATACATAATGTATGTGCCTCCCGCATCAGCAAAACTCTATGTTCTTTTGGCACACAAATTTTAGTTGCTTTATAAAGGAGCTTTTCTTTAGGGAAGTAGTTTTGATGAGGCTCAAACTCAGCATGTTTATTACTGCATTCAATCTGATATACTTGCTGAAATCTGTATCATGTGCATAATTCTCCACACTTCACTAAAAAGGCTCCAGCTTGGATATACTACTGATAAAAAAAAGAAGAGCTGGTTTGATAGCATATCTGCTGGAATTTTTGAAGGAATCCCATCCATTTGTAATGCTTGGACTGCTGCAACTTTGTTTGTGCTTGCGAGTATTGTAAGGGTCTATGATTAGTATGCACAACAATCTCTTTCCCATGAGGTAATGTTTCCACTTCTTCACCAAAAAAACCATAGCATACAATTCTTTATCACAAGTGTTGTAATTTAACACTATACCTTTAAAAGTCTCTGAATGATAATAAAGTTATAAACAAGTCTAAAGACTCCTGTAGCAACACCATATCCATAGCATAATTGTTGGCATTTGTCTCTATCTCAAATGTAGCTTGCAAATAGGGTAAAGCAAGGACTAATGTCATACTTATCTTCTTCTTCAACTCCTCAAATGCTTTTTGTTGTTTATTGCCCCAATGAAATTTTCTTCCTTTGCCCATGCCTTCATGCAATAGGGCAGCAATAATGATAAGTCTTTCACAAACTTACAGGGGTATTGGGTTGCACCTACAAAGCTCCACATCTCAGTCATGGTAGTGAGCTTTAGTCAATTAACAATTATATCAACCTTAGATGGATCTACCCTTATATCTCCATCACCCACCACATAACCAGGGTAAACCAACAAGGTTTTGGCATACTCACACTTCTTACCATTCAACAATAGCTTATTCTCCTTCAAAATCTCGAATACTCTTTCAAGATGAACTAAACATTGTGCATATGACCTTTTGAAAATCAATATATCATCTAAATAAATATTAACACAAGAGTCAATTAATGGTCTATATACTTCATGAGATGCATGAAGGTAGCTAGTGCATTGCATAACCTGAATGGAAAAACCAGCAATCAAATAGTCCTTGACATGTCTTAAACATTGTTTCCCACAAGTCTTCCTCCTTGACCCTCACCTAATGATATCCAAATTTAAGGTCCAATTTTATAAAGCACTTGGCATCCTATAATTGATCCAGTAGATCATAGATTCGAGGCTAAAATACTAGTCCTTCATGGTAGTCCATGCAGATTTGCTATGCACAATCTTAATTTGGCACTATGACAATAGGTGATCCGCATGGAGAGCTAGCTGGTCTAATTACCCCATGCTCCAACAACTTTTGGAGCTACTCTTTGCGTAATGTCCCCTTCTCGAGCATAACCAATTGGTGGACAATTAGCCTATTTCTGGATTTTTCATAGGCTAATTGGTATGCAAAGGGTAACTCCAAAGTTCTTGGAGAGCACAAGTTCAGTATTCCATGACTGTTATTCTTGAAAATGAGCTCAGTCAGTGATGTGGATCCTCATAACACTTTCAGAATTGATTTCTAACCTTTTGGGAGCTCTCCAAACTTCTTCTCGGAGGAACAATCAATTTTTAGTATGTCATCCAATTGCCTTCAATCTCATCCCAAGTCTTCAGTATCATGTTGGTATGATCAAAGTTTGATCTCTATATTGTTTCAATGATTTCCACAACTTGGGTAAAATATTTTCATTATTCCATTACGTTATTTAATGTTGAAATATTAAACTGACAGCTTAAGTGTAATATTTCTTTAAAAAGGTGATAAAGGGAGTTTCGAAAGCAGAGGCCTAGGGAAAAAAGGGGGCCTTTACACATGATAAAATATTATTGTCTTTCTAAAATCTTATTTTGGTGAATATTGGAATTATTATTTCCAAATTATGAATTTTTCCCTCCAAAAAGCCACATAAGGAATCATTTGTGGGGTTAGACTTGTGAATGCTGTTTTGTTATGCTATTGGAAAGAACCTGAGTACTTCCAAAGCTTCTTGAGGACAAAAACCCTCTTGGAGTTGTTGGTTTCAAGGACAAAAACCCTACTAGCTAGCTAGTGTAGTTTCATACAAAGATCACCATTGTGCTATAAATTGGAGCTTCAGTTTTCGTTGCAATGATGCAAGTTTTTGATTTCTTTTGAAGTTGAAGACTTTAATATTGTTGTCTAGTGTTTTCTTGAAGATTTTTGAAGTGTTATTGAATATTTTTGGAAGGGTTCCCAAGCTGGCCGAACACCTTGCCAGGCTGTACCATTCTAGGGTGTTCACTGTTGGAGAGTTAATTTGTTCCTTCTGCTGTTATATGGATTGTTGTTGATGGTTTGGGCAAGCCATACAATCTGATTTTTCCACCTTTGTTTCTATGAAAAAAAGTATGAAGCTGTACCATCTGCTTGATTGGCCTTACAGCTGATTTGTGGCTAGGCGTGTGAGCTTCTAGTCTAAGTGCTGCCATTTTGAGGGGTTTCTCAAGATGATGGGTGATGTTTTACCCATATGATTACTCTTCTTCCACTTGCATTGTAATCTTGAAATCTCATGGTGGGGCGAGCTGAATGATTTTGCCCAGGAATTTGTTCTTGTTGGACAGAGCTATATCAGACCTGTTTGGGATGTTGTTATTGCTGTTGGGTGTGATTCTCTTTCATAAAATGCTTTGGGAATAATATTTTCAGTGTTTTCACTGTTAGGGAAGGTCATATCAGCATTTTGGAGCGTTAGTTGAGTAGTTTCTGTCATATCAGAGTTAACCAGGCCATTGTTATCAGCAATATTTAGTTATAGCAGACCTGCACCAGCATTCCTCTTCGTGCTTGTAAGGTACTTTGTTGTCCTTTAATACTTTGATAGTTATTTCATGCCATTTGGATCAATTCTGGAGTGCTACAGCAGTCTATTCTATGATCAGCACTTAATATCAGTTTATATCAGAAAATACACTTCATGTATGGTGTTTTGTAATGCATGTGAGGCTAACTTGTAATCCTTCAGATGGTTATACTGCCGAATAGTTATCATTTCTATGTTGTAAACACTAGATGGTAGTATCGCCAGTGGGTATGATTCTTTGCTTATTGCTGCTGTACTTACCCCACTGAACAAGTGGTTTATTTGTATTAAGCTTCCACACTAAATAAGTGGAGGTGCCCTTTATTTGTCCACTAAGTAAGTGGATGTTTGTAATTGTACCCAGTGAACAAGTGGTTGTTTGTTTTATTTCAGTATTATAAACACTCTGCTTACTAAGTGGTATTGGTTGGCTTGTCGCCTCGTGCATTTCCTTTCAGTTGCATGTTCATCTCAATTTAATTGTATAATCCTGAACCTTGTATACTCTCACCTTTCCCATCTTAAGAATTGGGTGATCACAAAGTGGGAAGGAAGTTACATTGCATATCACTTTCAATTGAAGTTAATTTCAAAAAAGTATTAGGGGTGTATATTACACTTTGAATTCCTACGCTTCAACAACACCCCACCTATACATCCCTATTTTGGGTAAAATACACTCAAGTACTAATCGAATCTCATGTTTTATTGTTCTCTTTGGGGGCGACCTCCTAGGTTCGACAAATAATTCAAAAACTTTACTCACCAAATTACTTATAACTTATTAATCTGGATGAGTGCACCTGTAATGTAATCCTTTTAACTAATCCCTTGTTCTTCTTTGCCTCTCAACATCAGAAAAAGCAAACTTGCCACTAGCATTGATCAACCGCTTGGCTTTTGTTGCCCTTATCATGGTGATTTGTGTTTCCATCTAGACTACACATTTAGTGTAGGCATCTCTATCTACAATCAAGCTATATTTATTATGCCTTCTCCAAAACGTAGCATCCCACAAATATAAGCCTACATACATCTAATGGTACTACATCAACCAACACTTCAGCCTTGAAATTAGTCCCTGCTCAAAATTTGAATTTGTATTGCTTCTTTACCTTAATCTCAATGGCATCTTCTAGCCAACCCAACACATAAAGTTGTGGTAATCTACCACTTGCAATCCCAATTCATTAACCACATTCTAAGACATTAAATTGGCCTAAGAACATGTATCCAAAAGAGAATCTACCTTTTTATCCCCAATTTGGATACTCATATGAAAGAGCTTGTCATTTATTTCTCCTCTTTTTCTTTGGACTCTCACCTGCCACACACATCTCTTTACGCACAACACGATATCACATTTGAAGTGGAATCACCACGAGTCTCTTTTCCTTTGCTCATTATTACTATATTGGCATCTTTTACCTTTCGTCTTCTCTAAGGCAGCTGCAAATCCAAGTGTAGCCTTCAACATTTACTTTCACTATAAATTCCACTTATTTTAACCCCATACTTCTAACCTCCTTATTGTTGACCCTTTTCTTTAGTTTTTTATTCTTAAAAGAATACACCTTCTTCTTGTCCAACTCCACATAATGGGCTTGAGCACACACCTCTGCAATGTCTTGAGGCTTCACCATTAGCATTGTTGTTTTTAGCTGATCAAACACATCTATATCTTTTATCAAAACATCTCCTTCCATGACACCTAGTTGAAATACCCTCTTCTAGAACTCATTGGTATACTCATGTAAATTTTTGTCATTGTCAGAACTAGTGCCATTGAATAACTCTAACTACTTAATAATAGATGGGATAAAATTGCTTCTTTGGCAGGTTCTTAAAGTCTTTTCATTTCAAAACGAGAGCCACATCGTGACATTCAATAAATAATACATAACTCTCATACCACATGAGAGCATGGCCAAAAAATTGAGCTTGGCAAACAAGATTTGTTGACGAGAGGTAATCTTATGAAGGCTGAAATACACCTCCATTTTCCACTGATCCAACTTCTCCACACTGATCTCTCCATAAAAAAATTGTATGTAAATCTTAGTTCTAGTCTCAATGACACTCTATGTGGATGATTATCCTTCCTCTAGTTGATTTTTCACTAGTTGTTCTCATTCCTCCTCAAGTTTAATTCTTCCTATTTTCTAAGCCAACACTTGCATGAAGCCCTCAATCTGGTCTATCTTTCCAACTAAATTGGAGATTCTAGCCACATTGACTTTGAGTCTTCTAAAACAGACTTCCCATACTCTCAACCTTCTCTAACTATCTTTTACATCTCTATTCCCCTCCCTTCTTCCACTCTTGGGTTTGTAAGGAACTAAGTTCTCATTGCCACCTAACCATGTGGATTGCATAAACTATCAAAATGCTAATCAGCAATCAGAAACTTAAAGCTTTAAATCATTGAATTTCTAGCCCAAATGACTCACCAATTATGGATTTTCCTATTAACTCTCCTTCCAACTCTCAGAAACTACTCCACTTGAGGCTTAAAACACCTACCAGATTATAAAATTTGAATAAGAAGCAGGAAAACAATAAATAACAGAAAACACACACACATAGGAATAGCACACATCACACAAAGTTTCCTCTGGATAAAACACTTAACAAGTGAAAAACTTCAAGAAGGGTACACCTTAGCATCCCATTACTAATTGTTGCCAATACAAGGAATACAATGCCATAAAATTGGTCTTTTGGAGTAATACAATATAATATTCATACTCCCTAACTTCTCTCTACTCCTATAGCCACAAAAACTCTACAACATCTCCTTATCCAATTTAATAATTATGAGAGTCGCTTCCTAAGCCAACCAAACCTAGTTCTCCTTTTATCCCCCTTGTGGATGCTCAACTCTCAAGCAGACAAACAATTGTTGTGGAGGTGGAATGGATGCAAATTTGCAACTACTCAATCATCCAAGAAAATCACCCAAACATCCATCCTTCCTTTGGAATCCAACAATTGCTAGCAAGGAATAGAACCATTCATTGGCTAACATTCACACATATGCAACCACAACCTTGCAAAAACAATTTCCCTAAAAACAATCCATTCCAATTGGGACTTATCACCCTTTTCTACCCATGCAACCAAGAAGACCAACAAACACAACATTTTCCCATCAACGGCTGATCAACAAGAAAAATAACATTTTTCCCACCATCATGCACTTCGACAATGATGAGGTTGCTCTAGTGGCAACATGTATGCTTCTACATCGATGAATTCCTTCCTACAACACTTTGGTAACTAAACAAACTTCAACAACATCGGGTAACTCTCTACATCACTTGAGAGGCAACTAAAATTTCTTTTCTAGCTTTAGATGATCTTCAACAACAACACGTCTTTTAATAGGACTTCAACAACCCTAGTAACACTTCCATCTTCATTATCAAAACTAACTTCCAAGGAAAATCCATCTTCATTACAAACACTATCATCTTTGGCAGCCAAGGATACACTTCACAACAGTTGAAGGGAGTTCAACAACAACACTATAAGAACATTACATTAATACCTAAACTTCCCTACAGCAAGTAAAGATAAACTATACCTCTATGAGCATTGTGGCAATGTTTGTGACCATCACCAAGAATTTCGTAGAGTTATCCTCCTCATAAACTCATTGTATATTTCATTTTAGCAATCAATACATTATTTAAAGTAATTTGTAACTGCTCTATAACACTTCCCAAATTATGTGCACAACTTAGAACCATCTCGTTCCAAACCACTCGATTCCAAATCATTTCCTCTATAAATGTTGTTGTGATTCTTGTAAATTTAAATGCCTACATGGTGTTGAGTTTCAACCAATACTTCCTATTTGTTCTTAGGATTATTATCCATCTAGATTTTGACATGTTTGAGCATTTAAACTCTCAAAAAAACTTGATATTCTTCAGAATTTTTCCTTTTATGTTATGTTGAATTTCAATTTAACCTTTCTATTATTATTGCCTAAATATTCAAAATAAGTGTCCACTAGATTCTTCGATTTACTCTTTCTCCATTGTAAATCTTGCTAGATTCTTCTCAATCCAATCACAACTATTTTTTACTTTAAATTTGTTCAAGGTGGTGACTTTTCTCAACTTGGTTATTAACATGTTACTCTGATAACATCAATACAAATGAATCACCAATCAGCTATAACAAGAAGTTAGTTCGACCTATCAAACTAGAATAGAAAGTTAGTTTTGTTATCTCAATACAAATGAATTGATTCTCACAATATTATATTGGCAACATACTCATTTTCTTAGGGCTAGAGAAATCGGTGACCAATCATTAGATTAGGAGCCACCTTCAAGTTCCCTTGCATGCAATCCATCACTTTAATTTTTCTAGGGTCCCTATATAATAGTAGGGTGGGGATAGCAAGACTAGACCCAAATCTGACCCTAACCACTATAAAGGTAGGGAAATTAAAATGAAGGTAAAGAATCCTATCCAAAGAGAGAATTGGTGGCGTGTCATCTTTGGTATATTGTTGCTTTCAAACCTTGTTTCGGACCTACCCCACTATAGAATCGCTTGAATTCCCAAACTTAATAGCTCCAAACACAATATGCTAGGTGCAAGGATTTCCAAATCATTTTCAAACAGGCCTTAATAAATTGAATAGGGAAAGCTCTTCCTATATAATCTATAGCAGATGACTCAACACTAGCTTCAACATCCAAGGCCAACTCGATCATAATTAAAGGCAAAGAAAGTCATCATGGGTTTGCAGCAAGGAATCAAACTTGCCCAACATAGGCCATCTCGCTAGGCCACTTTGTTTAATTCTTCCATAAGCAAATGATGGTGATAGTGCCATAGATGGAGAGAGTGGGGTCAATGCCCATTAACTATGCAAGATGCTCAAGATATTTATGCATTGAAGCCTTTCCCTCAAGAGGATCTCCACATGCTTTAAGTCATTTATGTCATGCCCTATTGTTAGAAGTTCACTTAAATAAGAATTCTACCCAAGCCCAAAATGCCTACAAGCTAATCGTAAAACAGATAAATGAACAAAAAATTTATAAATTCAATATTAATGAGCAACATTACAAAGTGTAACATAAAAATATATAGACAGAGGTGGTATTTGAATATCATCAGTCAAGAGTTGATGAGGTAGTGGTGGCACTTGTGTGCTTCAAGTCAAAATGTACACGTCATTATTAGTTACCTAGGTGAGAATAAACAAATATCCTAATTTTCCTAAGTAAACTTTAAATAGGTGAAATATCATACTTTAGGATATAATATATCCAAGGTGAATAAAATATTACACCAACAACCATCTAACTAACCAACACATGTATCAACTTATTGATTCTACTACAGATGGGAAGATTCACATGTTGACCCATACCATAAGTTCTAAATGTTGTCTTTCAATCCTTTATGTTAATGTTGTCAAGATTACTTTCAATGCATATTCTATTGTTGATTAATTTCATGTTTTCTTCAATTACTATTGTGAGGATTTTCCTCAATTATGCTTTCCAGTGTTTTTGTTCAATTTGTATATTCCCTCTCCACCCATATTGTTGCATTTTTTTTCACTTCAAAGGTGTTTTTGAGTTTCAATATGTTTGTTGGCATTCCTCTTACTCTTTGTTTTCTTGTGTTGTTGAGTTTCACCTCGTGCAACATACTCAATCTCTTATTTACACATGATGCTTGGGATATTTATGCACTAAAGTCCTTCCCTTGAAAGGAACTCCAAGTAATTCAACTCATTTATGTTATGCACCATCTAGCAATTCAAATTGTTTATGCAATGCACACTATAACTAACCAATACATGCATCAACCTATCAATTATCATATGGATAGGAAAGTCTCACTGACCCATATCATAGCTTGTGAATGTTGTCTTTCAATCCTTTATGTTAGTGTTGTTGGGATTTCCTCGATTATGTTTCCCATGTTGTCCATTTTGCATGTACCCTCTTTATTCACATTTTTAGATTCATTTTCAATTAAAAGGTGTTTGAGTTTCAATATACCTAATAACATCCCTCTTATTCTTTGTTTTTCATGCATTGTTGAGCTTCACCCCATGTTTTCTATTCATGAATTTCTTAGGTATGACCACTTGACCTCTCTATATATATCTTATGTTTCTTATAAAGTTGAATGCCTACATATGTTGATTTTCAATCAATTCTACTTGTTTATATTTTTAATATCATTATCCATCTACATTTTTAATTTTTGAATGTTCATACTCTCTCACAAAGTTAATATTCTTCTCAATTTGGGCTTCCACTTTGTGTTGAATTTCAATACACCCTCATTATTTTCTATAATAATCTTAATGTACATATAAGAATTTCTACTTGTTACTTCAATTTACTCTTTCTCCTCTATAAATCTTGTTTGAATTCTTCTCAATTGAATTGACAAATGCAATGACTTGAATATCGAATTGAAATGCTTCTTGGGAAAAAACTATGTGAGCTTTTTTGAATAATTTCAATTCATTTACAACGGATTGTGGAAATATAATGTCTTTGGTTGACTTTAATATTTTTTAAGTGGTGATTTAATATGGATGAATCACCAATCAACTAAATAAATTGGTTGAATCTCTCAATCTAGAATTGGAAATTAGTTTTAGTAATATTAACTAAATTTTTCTGTTGTCCTCTCTGTTGATGTTGTCCCTTGATTCTTGTCACCTGATTCTTCTCAATTTGGGTTCCATCTATGGTTGGGTTTTAATTAAACATCTTTGTCAAAGTTGACAAAATGTTTTCGAGTTGAGTATCCCGTGTGTTGTGGTTCTATCTTCTCAATTAATATTGTCATTCTTATGACTTCAACAAATCGAGTATTCTTCAATTTTAATCCATCCTCTCTATGATTGTTGTTGATATTCTTCTCAAATTAATCATGTGAGCATTCTCAATGTTTAGTTAATTGCCAATATTAATGTTGTGAGGAGTCTTAGAAGCCCTCCATCAACATATATGATTCAACTCTTACCCTCTCTATTTATTGTTCTTCAAATATGAGTTCCCACATGCTATTTCATTTCAATTCATACTCTCCTTTTATATTATCAACATTTTACTTGATTTTTCTTTTCTAAAAGTTGCTGATTTTGAAGTTATGCATACTCACAATGTTGTCAAAAACATTCTCAATCCTAACTTCTTTATTATTGAGTTTCAATTTTTGTTGTGTTACTTTTGCTTGATTTTCCTATCCAAGATTCTGAATTGTTGTTGAGTTTCAAATTCAATCCACACTCTCTTACTTTTGGTGGGATTCTACCAAATCTTGGATTGACTCTATTTAAAGTATTGAGAATCTTTTTAATTCAAATTTTCATGCATTAACGTTTTTGAAATTACTCCTCTATTAATGTTGTTGGTATTCTTCCCAATTAGGGTTTCCACTCATTTATGCAACAATCATGGCTATTTGTATCTTTATTAATAAAAGAGATATATATTGTGTTATTACTCAAGTCAAATGGTTATTCACTCCCATGGTATCCTCTCTCCTCACCTACAAGAAGGTCAAACTAGAAGACACCTCAATACCAACAGAAGCTCAAATTTGAACAATCTCTCTTCCTCTCGCTCTCCCTCTCTCTCTCGATCAAACTATGAGTATTATATTAATAAGCAATATTATAACGTATTAGCTCTTTCAAATTTGACTAGTTCATTCATACTTATAGCAAAGTGCACAAAAAGGATAAAAGGGTGGCAATTGAACTAAGTCTTGTTTTATCTTATTTTGTACAATGATCTCTCTAGATCTAATTTATTATGAACCATATTTTGGGTATGTAATGTCCCCTTTTCAAAATTAAATGAAGACTAAACCTAGCATCCATTATTTCCCATGGGCCTTGGGAGTTTCGCACTAAGGGAATGGGCTTTGATTATTTCAATTCAAACTCTCAATAGTCTAAAGGAGGTTTATTCCTTTAGGAGGAAGGAAGAAACTCTTCTGACTGAATTAGGGAAAGGAACAAGAATCATCCAAAGGTGTCTGTTATTTACCATTCCCAACTTGAAGTTTGTATTCAACCTAAATGAGATATAAACTTAAATATATTACGTTGCCAGTTGCCTCTAATGGGTGTATTGCAGTGAAGTCTAGCCATTACTAACGTGAAACAAATTTGTGGTCTAGATCCAAGTGCATTGCATCTAGGAGTAGAACTTCAATATACTTCTCATCTTTAGAGAGAGAGACGGCTCCAGAATGTCAAACTGGTTCACATTGAATATTGACTGGACAAACACAAAGTAGGTGTTCATTTTATGGGCAGCACCCTCCATACAAATAATCATATAAAACATGCATGCTATTGGTTTTTGTGTGCTAACTGTAGTCTGCAAGGGTGCTGCTATGATCTAGAGTTTACTGTTGATTCTAAGTCTGTCGCAATCAGCAATGCTACTCTTCTACATCAGATGATCAACATTGATCAAGGGGAATGGAGGAAGATACAAACCTGAGATAAGAGAAGAGGGATTGCATTTGTATTTCTTATATAAATAATAGTTAGTGCAGAAGGAAAAGGAAAAAGACGTATAGGGTTCTGCAGTCATCAAGAGTTAATGTCAAGCATAATGAACCAAATAAGTATACCAAGCAGACAACGAAGCTCAAGGGACAGGGATATCGTTAAAAGATTTACAAATTTCTGCCATTAACCATGCATGTTACTATTGTCTAAGGCTAATACAAATTTGGCAATGAGGTGCTAAGTGCAGAGAATACTCTTCTTAGTGATCTCATATTTGCAGCTGCTAGAAACTAGGCTGTGATGAGCACATCGTGTCTATTATGGAAAAGCTTTTGCCAAGGAGAGATGTGATTCCAAGCCTTAAGGGAGAATTAAGTAATATAATAAAAAGGAATTATAATTAATGTATATCAAGGGATGTCTAAGTAGTTGTGACTCTTGGAGGGGGGGAAGGTAATTAAAGAAGACAAAGCAAAGGAGAAAGAGATCATTCAGAATTCATTTTTATATTTGATTATTATTCCTTAAGGATCGTGAATCGTGGTTCAGCAACCTGAGGACAAAATCCCTCAAGATTTGAAATTAAAGGGCGGAAACCCCTTAATTTTCATCACTAAGTTAGTGGACGGAAAACACCTGATTTGGGAAAATTCTAAGACATCTGAAAGGGATTTAAATAAAGAAAGATCACTGCAGATTGGAGGAAGATTTACAGCAAAGATAAGTGGATAAGTTCTATATTTTCTGAGATACATGGTTAGCAATAAATCTGAATTATATAATAAATTGTTAAGCTACAATCTCTAGGTTAATTCCATACTTGTAATTAATTGTACAACTATTATTATGAGTAAGGGTTATTATATTTAAAGAAAACAAGGAAAATTTAAAAGGGGACATTAAAGGGTATGATTTTTAGTTTAAAGATGATTTCATAATCCCATAGTGTTTCTATGAAAGAAAAAACTATAAGAAATGATACCCAGGAGATGATACTATGACTCTTAATTTAATGAGTTGTAGGTCTAGCAAAAAATGTAATCTTTTAATTAATGTGAGAAAGTTTTGGATTCCTACCAAGTTATAACAGTAAAAGGAGATTCTCTGTACCTATACCAATGGCATGTAAATAGCATAGCTTATTTAATGATAGCCTAGATTTATCATTTGTTCCAAACTTCCAACGCTGTAATACTCTAAGATTGGGAGATCAGTTTGGTATTGTAATTAGCAAGGCATTGATGAACAATATTTGCTCTTTTATAAATGCTATTGATAAATGAAACTATAAGGATTAATGAAGTCATGATATTAATGTATCCAAGACTATTGGTGTGTTGATAAACAAATGTTGACAGATTTGTACCGATTGATGTAAAATGACGCATAAAAACTTGAATGGATCTGGGCTGACCAATATTGTTTTCTTGTCATGAAACCTGCTACATTCCGTATTTAGCATCAGATGACTCAATTTGGGGTCCTCAAACCAATATAGACTGCATTACAGTTATGTAACAACTAGAGTGTAACTGTTGAGAGGAGAAATTAATCACTATTATAATATTATTTGTTCTACCCCTTGCTTAACTAGTTGAAGTTGACGGTAATTTGCTTGAACTAAGAGCAAGGGTAAACCCCAATTATGTAGTGAAGTTTGATCTATTGTGATAAGATCCTTAAACTATGGAAAGTAAATAACATTGTCTAGTATGAACACAATGAATCATGTAAATTCTTTTCATGAAACCCTATAAGACTTACTTTAATGTAGAAATAACTCGTGGTTCCCCATCTAAGGAATTGAGAATATAAAACAGCCTACTTGAGGTAAAGAAATGTTATAATTTATCAAACCATCTGCCTATATGATATGGCTTATAAGCATTGGGAAACCTCCATCTGAATAGAATGATCCGATTCCATTATGTAAGATAAAAGGGTGTTGCAATAAGTTTAGATTTCAAGAAAAAGCATTCCTTTCTAAGTTATTATATTTTGGGCATATTCTGAGATAAGCCTGGTATGAATAATATCCATTACATTGTAAATTATAGTCATTAGATGCATTGTAATGAACTGTGTTGTAGTGCATCCAAGACTTGACCTCTATTTTTGAACAGTTTATAGGGAAGTAAATTAATTAATGATGGGGACCTAATATGAATCTAGGGATACCACTTCAAACCCCTGCATTCTCAGGACACTTCTTCCCATTCTCAAGCAAAGAAATGATTTTCTGTAAACATTAGCAAGTGAGAATTTGCATTTCAATAAGCGGACAATTGGAGTTCAGGATTAGCAGAATGTGTGGGACTTTTCAGCTTTGAATGAGCTTTGTTTGCCAGCAACTCATCAAATTGTTGAAAATTTGAATCCCTACATAATTAATTCTCTTGAGAAAAAAGGACAAAACCCTGCCATGTTTCCAATATCTCAAAACCAAACAAAAAAAAGAAAAACATGAAAGAAACCCTGGGAATACAACACATAGAAAATTCCAACACATAATAAATTGGATCAGCATATTTAGCAATTCGGGATGAATAATAACTTTCACAAAAAAAACTGAACATAAATGGTGTAAATAGAAATAAAAGAAGATCATTGTGAAAAACAATTTGTGTAAATACAAATAAAAGGTCAAAACTGAAGAATCTTGCAAAAAAATCAATACTCAAAAGGAAATAAAATGAAAGCAATCTTGTACATATTAGGTCCTAAAACATTACCAACACCTACAATTTATTAAAAAATAGTATAATGGCCTGCCATATTTCCAAAATCACAAATGAAAAAAAAAAAAGAGAAAATACTGTGCTATACAGGTAAGGATAGTTCCAATAGATTGACTAGCAATTCAGCAAAGTATATAAATTTCACAATTAATTTTTTAAATTCAAAAATACAAAATGAACAAAAGCTGGCATGCTGCCAAAGCCCAAAACCAAAGGAAAAGAAAAATACAGCATGAAAGCAAACTTCGATAGAATTACGAAAATAGTAAAGCAAAAACTCTGTCAATTTAGGTGAAAAACAAAATAGCTTTGTTATTTACTTACCAGCTACGGAAAATGTCATAACTTAATTTTCTTCCTTAATAATTGATAAAATGTTTTGTGAAGAATACAGAATAGATTAAACCCTAGCACACTGCAGAACACCCAAACCAAAGTAGGGAAAAAGGCATGAAAACAAGACCCGTGCGTAACATGCCTACTATAATTATCACACATGAACCTCATCAGCTTCGGAAAACATTAAAACCTCATCAATTCCACCACAAATTTCCTGAAATTTAAAGCTACGTGACGGATACACACAAAGGTAACGGCCAAACCTAAAAAACAAAGTAAAATTTGAAAAACTGAAAGCGGGCATGAAAGAACCCTGTGCATAGCAGGACTGGGAGAATTTTTACACATAAGCCTCATCATCATACGAGAACTTTAAAAATTCTTGAATTTCACATCAAAATTCCTGCAGTTAAACAATGCACGGAGGGTAGAGAATAAAAAACCTGGCGCCTAAGGTCAGCCTATTTGAGCTTGGCTTCGATTACTTGGAGAGTGGAGGGCTTCTTCTCCGCTGCCTCCATCAACCACTTCCTCAGTCTCTTCGGCACGCTTTGCGGCAACCCATTATTGTGATTGTTATTCCATTCGCCACTTTAACTTCAAATGCAATTCCGGCAACACGGGCGACCCCATCTCTACCCTTGTCCACCATATTCACGCTCGCAGAGACCGCCATTTTCCACAGAACAACACCAAATGTCTCCGGCAAATTGAACCAGAGCCTGATAAGTGAGCATTCACGGCCATGCAAAGAAACAGGCCGTGAAAAGCCTTCTTTCCCAGAAAAGCCTAATAGTAAAGAAGGTTTCAAACGAAAGCTCTGTGATATCAGGTTTTTTTAATTCACCTTGCGAAATTCAAGAAGGTGACGGATATTACCGATTTTGATCTTTTAACTTTGCATCGCGCCAAGACTCCGCTTGAGGATTTTGTAGGAGCAGAAAAATGCATGCAAAATGTGTCAGCAATTCGCACACCGTCACAGAAATCCTCATTAATTACCACCAGAAGTGAAATGAGGACGGTCACATATACGTTCTATTTAAAGAACCGGAAAATGCTTCAGGGAATGTGTCACTGCTTTTTTTTTTTTTGGCTTTTTCCATACAACGGCATTGAAATCGTGTTTATCCGTTTATTTTTTGAACTCATGCTTTGAGGACTGAAAAGGAAACAATCATTTTTAAATCTTTTTAAACGCAAGGATTGTATTTTAAGCGTTTTTTAATTTAAACATATGGGGTAGCTATGGACTCTAGAATGGAAGAGAATAAGTTGCAGGAGGAACTTTTCTCTGCTGAGTCCAGGATTCAGGCCGAACCTAACAACAGGCCGAACCTAACAACATTGATCTCAATGATGAGCTCACTCAAGCCAAAAACAATCTTAGAAAACTCCAAGCCCAAAAGACAAAGTGGCTTAAAGTCAGAGCTAAACTCAATTGGCTCTGCCACGGTGACAAAGGCTCTAAATTCTTTTTCAATTATATCAAGGAGAAGAGTTGCAGAGAGCAGATTGGACAAATCTGGGAAGACGGGAAACTCTTCACCTCTCAAGATGAAATTCTAACTGAGTTCCATGCCTTTTACAAGAAGTTGTTCACCTCAGAAGGCAATGAAGATGCCAATAAAGAAGCTAGAGAATTTATCAAAGGGATCATACCAAAAAAAATTGACAATAAAAGTGCTTCCAGGCTTGCCGCAGGCATCACTAAAGGGGAAATTGTGAGGGCCATCAATTACATGCACAATGACAAATCCCCTGGGTGTGATGGCCTCTCAGTGGAATTTTACAAGACCTTCAGTGATTAGATAAGTGAGGATCTGTTACAAGTCTATCAAGAGGCTCTAGTGAAGGGATCTCTTGGCAAAAACATAAACAAGGGTATTATCAAACTTTTGCCCAAAGGTGGGGACAAAAGTCTTATTAAAAATTGGAGGCCCATTACGTTGCTTAATGTTTCCTACAAGATCCTGGCTAAAGTCCTTACGCTTAGAGTTGTTGACATTCTCCCCAATTTCATAAATAGTATGCAAACCGGGTTTATAAAAGGGAGGTATATCTTGGAAAATCTGATCACGAGTTGGGAAGCGATGGACTGGTCAAAAAATTTCAAGCAAAATTCTGCCATGCTTCTTTTGGATTTTGAAAAAGCCTACGATAGGGTGGAGTGGTCCTTCCTTAGGGCAACTTTGGAAGCTTTTGGATTCCCCAAGGAATTTTGTAATGCGGTGGACACACTGTTGAGAGATGCTACATCCCAAGTGGACGTCAATGGTGCACTTTCTGATGAAATCGGGCTTGGCAGGTCAATCAGACAAGGGTGCCCTCTCGATCCTGCCCTCTTCGTGATTGCCTCTGATGCTCTACACTACTTGTTAAGGGATACAACCTCTTCATCCAAGGTTAAAGGCATTATTCTCCCAGACCAAAATGAGTTAATAAATATCCAATTTGCAGATGATACAACAATATTCATTGAGTTGGATGAAAGGAACCTGGATGCTCTTATGGGGAAATTGAATCTTTTCTGCCAAGCCTCTAGGGCAAAGGTGTCTATTGCCAAGTCAACCTTCCTTGGTTGGGAGGAGACCCCTCCTGCTTGGCTGCAAAAGTATGGGTTTCAATGGGGGGGGCGAACAAGCTGGTAAGGTATCTCGGCATATCGTTTGTTATCAGCCCCAACCTGAGAGAAATGTGGCTTTGGATCAGTTCTAAAATCGAGAAAAAACTTGAAAGTTGGAACAGGCAGTACCTTTCTTTTGCTGGAAGGCTACAGGTGTGCCAAAAGATACTCTCGTCTTATAGTATATATTTTGCTTCTGTTTGGTTTTTCTGTAGTTATCAGGTAAATGAAATCCAAAAAAGAATACGAGCCTTCCTTTGGTTTGATGGTAAAGGAAATAAGAAGAGGCATGTTGTGCTTTGGGAGTGGTGTTGCATGGAAAAAATGGATGGGGGGCTTGGGCTCAAGGACCTAAGAACCTAAGGCATTGCTCTCGCCGCGAAATGGATTGCAAAGGCCACTATTGGTGGGGAGCCTTGGAAGGTCCTGGTAAGAAACAACATCCTTCTTGCCACTCCCAAGCAGGCAAAATCTTGGAAAAATCTTCCCTTTTGTGATATTCTTATAAGTAAATACCCCATGACACCTGTTGGCTCTTTGGTGTTCAAAAGTCTTTGGCGGGCTTGGGAGCTTGTAAAGCATAAGCTTGAGTTCAAAAGATATAATGTCACCATCAATACTACTCTGAAGTGTCAAACTTACTGCTCGCTGTGGTGGACACTGGAGCACAACAACAAGCCCCTTGCAATGTTGCAAGGGTGCTCGGCCAAAATTTGGAACCAAGCAAGTATTCAAACCTTTCATGACATTCTTGATAATGGGCAAATTAAACCTCGGGATAAGCTGGTTGAGGATTTCAATCTGGGCAATACCAATGTTAGAACATATAATGCTATTTCTTATGCTTGTAAAGATGCTACTTTTTCGGTGAATTCTGTTGATAATTATGTTATTGCTGATGAAATTATTTGGAAGGATGGCACCCCCTTGGCTGAAATTAAAGCTAAGCTTATTTATAAAGGTCTTACTAATGGTAACTCTATTAGGAACCATGTTAATGATTGTTGGAATATAAATCTGACTGATTCTGCCTGGAAAAAAGTTCTTTCTACTATATGGCAGAATGTGAAGGAGCCAAAAAAGGCATGTTTTAGATGGAAACTTTTGCTGCAGAAAATTTCATATAAGTCTAACCATAATGAAGTGGATGTGTGCAGTTTATGCAGGACACCTAAAACAATTATGCATATTTTTTTTGAATGTCTCTATGCTAAAGAGGTTTGGAACATATTTTGTAATGAATTACTTATCTGGAATGACAATGGCAAGATTAACTAGTATGAAATCATGATTAACTGTAGAAAATTACCCAAAGAGTATAAATTATTTTGGAATTGTCTTACTTCTGAAATTCTTTGGCATCTGTGGAGGGCTAGGAATGAGGAAAAGTACCAGGGGTGTAGAAGGGGGCTTATTGAGTCAAGCAAGAGACTTACGTACCTCTCCATTGTTTTGCAGGTAATTGTGTCTATGGAAAATTTTATGGCTAAGTTTATGAGGCATACCTGCTATCACATCTCTGATGACTCAGAGGCGTTTCTAAAGGCATTGCGAGAATTCCAAAAGGTTTTCAATGAAGCGGCTGGGAATGGAGGAACAGATAGCCTTATCAGGCCAAGAGGTTTTAAAATATGCTGCTCACCTGACGTTGGGGCTGCATGAACCAGCTGTTCTTTTCTTTCGTAAATATGTTGTTTTCTTCACTGTAGCACAGTCTAAAAAGAAGTGTTGGAACCTGTTGGAAAACAACAAAGTTGACAGTGGTATCATGGAGGAGTGGTATGGGCATATAGGGGAAGGAGGACACCCAAGCATTGAGAACTTCCTAAAGGCACTTGAAGAAGCACAGAAGGATCTTAGGGAAGAGGAGCTGAAATGAAAGGAGGCAACAACAGAGGATCAGGAAGAGGCAGAAGCAGTTGATTAATAGAAGCAATAGCTCATGTCATCTTTAACTCTTTGTTATGGACATGGTATTGTGTATACAGAGTTTGAAAAACATTGTATAAAAGAATTCTATGTAATCCATTTTGTATGCGGGATTTCTGATCTTCTGTAAGTATATGGCTAATGTTTATCCTTTGTAAAAGGGGGGTTAAGATAGTTGCAAACTAAGGCTGTTTTTTAAACAGACCCAATATGTAAAGGTTGTTTTTGTATTCTGTTTATTCCACTATATTTAATATAAAAAAAAACATATGGGGTTTACAAATATTAAGGTGGTAATAAAGTAATTTTAAATAGTATTTGAAATAGAGTAATTAGCTGATAGGTTATATGTGTGAACTTTGGTCGGAATTTTTGTTAGTCTTCCCAGTTTTTAAGCCTTTCGGCAGTCAGGAAAAAGGTGGCGGATTTGTGAATGTTGGACGAAATTTTCGTTAACCTTATCGATTTTTAAGCCTTTCGGCACCCGTATTGTGGTTGGGAAAAAGGTGGCGTATTGTTTTTTATTTTTTAAATTAAAAGTGTTTGGCGCACTGATAGAGAAGGCCAACGAAATGGAATCAGCATTAATTGTTTTATGGTTTCCGTTTAGTGGTGATGGTTGTAAGTAACACCTGCCTTTTAAAGCCTTGGAAAAAATAGCGAATGTCTGTGCAATTTTCGATAAAGCATTGTTGGGTGTCATAATGTGGGTTTACCTTGTATCATAGTTGTGAGTGAGGACGGAAAGCTTCTGTGAAGGTGCAAGTGCGATCATCGGTTGTGGATTTTTTGTGAAAGTGGTTGGAGGTATTTTGTGTTTTTTGCATGGGGCGATGGTTGCAAAAGCAGTACAAAAGTGTTGGCTATGATAATTATTTTCCATTTTTTGCAGGCGGTGGAGAAAGAAGGGAGCGGAGAGAAAGTAAGTGGGAAGACGTGCATTTGAAGCAAGTGAGAAGAGGTGCGGGAAGAGATGCATATTGAAAAAACCCTTTCTAGAGTATTTCAAAAATAATTTATGTTATTTTCCAAAGGGCATTGTTGATTGTTGTTCTGTAGCTTAGGCTATATATTATTTTGCTTATGGTTTTCATGTAGTCGTGATGGGTGGAAGATAATATTGTTTATTTTTGCGTTGGTTTGTTATTATGAATTTGTGTGTTTTTTCATCTGGGTCATTGTTGAAACCAATATTGTTTATGGTTTCTGTGTAGTCACTGTGGGTGGAAGGCAATATTGTTTGTTTGTCCATTGGTTTGTTATTGTGAATTCATGTGTTTTTAGTGGGGTTTTCCATCTGGGTCACTATTGAAACCAATATTGTTTCATTTATGGTTCGTGTTTTGTGGTGAAAGTTTTGAATCGGTTTGTTACTGTGAGTTTTTTGTGTTTTGTGGGTTTTTCATCTAGGTCACTATTGAAACCAATATTTTGTGGTGATGGTTGCGATGTAATGAAATAGTTAATGTTATACAGTTTGTGTTGTTTTCCATAAGGCAGTGTTGATTGTTCTTCTCTAGCTTAGGCTATATTGTTTCCTTTTCAATAAGGTTATGTTGAAAAAAAAGTATATAGTTTGTTGAAACCAATATTGTTTGATTTATGGTTCAGATTTTGCGACGATGGTTTTGGATGGGTTTGTTACTGTGAATTTTTGTGTTTTGCGGGTTTTCCCATCTAGGTGACTCTTGATACCAATATTGTTTCATTTATGGCTTTCGTTTTGTGGCGATGGTTGCAATTTTCTAGCTTAGGCTATATTGTTTCATGTATGGCTTCCGTTTTGTGTGAATGGTTGCCAAATAATTAATGTCGTGTGTTTTTTTGTGGGTTTTTTCATCTGGGTTACTGTTGAAACCAATATTGTTTCATTTATGGTTCACATTTTGTGGTGAAGGTTTTGAATCAGTTTGTTACTATGAGTTTTTTGTGTTTTGTGGGTTTTTCATCTAGATCATTGTTGAAACAAATATTTTGTGGTGATGGTTGCAATGCAATGAAATAGTTAATGTTATACAATTTACGTTGTTTTCCATAAAACAGTGTCGATTGTCATTCTCTAGCTTAGGCTATATTGTTTCCTTTTCAATAAAGTTCTTATGAAAAAAGACTATATAGTTTATTGAAACCAATATTGTTTGATTTATGGTTCAACTTTTGTGGCGATGGTTTTACATGGGTTTGTTACTGTGAATTTTTTTGTTTTGCGGGTTTTCCCATCTGGATCACTGTTGATGCCAATATTGTTTCATTTATGGCTTTCATTTTATGGCGATGGTTGCAATGCAATAAATAGTTAATGTTATGCAGTTTGTGTTGTTTTGCATAAGGCATTATCGATTGTTGTTCTGTAGCTTAAGCTATATTATTTCATTTATATGGCTTTCGTTTTGTGTGAATGGTTGCAATGCAGTAAATAGTTAATGTTATAGAGTTTATGTTGTTTTCCATAGGGCATTGTTGATCCCAGTTTTTAAGCCTTCTAGCGCTCGAATCCCGGTCAGGAAAAAGGTGGCGGATTGTTTTTTGTTTTTTAAATTAAATGTGTTTGGCGTGTCGGTAGAGAAGGCCAACAAAATGGCATCAGCATTAATTGTTGTATGGTTTCTATGTAATGGCGATGGTTGTAAGTAACAATTTTCTTTTAAAGCCTTGGTAAACATAGCAAACGTCTGCACAATTTTTGATAGGGCATTGGTTTATGACTATATTGTTTAATGTGTTAGTTTGTATGTTTGTATATTCATTTCTTGCATGTATCTTTGAAGTCATGCATTTATCTATATATGGATATGTCCAGCTTTTAATATCAATATAGTTATTTGCTTCTTGTATGGTTTGATTGTCAAATACTCTTATATCTCCACAATTGTTGTTCGCTATTTTGAATGTTTATATGTATGTGTGGGTGTGTATGTTGTTATATGGTGGCTTCCGATAAGGTGTTGTTGAACAAAGAATTTTATAGGTTGTTGTTGAAACCATTATTGTTTCATTTAAGGCTTCTCTTTTTGTGGTGATGGTTTTAGCGCTATAGAGTTTATATTGTTTCATTTATGGCTTTCGTTTTGTGTCAATGGTTGCAACGTAATAAAATAGTTAATGTTATATGTAGAAACCCTTGTTTCCCCTATTCTCCGAATCTGACAGTTTTTCTGACTTTTTGAAGTATTTTTGGTTTTTTTGCAATTTTTGAGTTTTTGAGCAATAAATTAAATGGTACGATTTTGCTTGAAAATAACAATAAATTCTATAAAAATTATCTAGCTATTGGAAATGATGAGAAATGGATGCCAGTATATTTATTTCTCTTCGGGAGCGATTACAATAAATATTCTATTACATGCAATGAAATAAGCAATGGATTTTTAATATTTAAAGAACCTGATTTCAGCCGCCATGGATGAAAGATGAAATGGTACGGCTTCAATGATAACCCACTCTCTCCTCTGACAGATACCACGCAGTGTTTCTCTGAAGGTTGGCGCCTCAATAGATGAACACAGATGATGAATACCAAAGGCGATATGCTCTGGAATGAAGATGACGGCTCTGCTGGTACAGTACGACTAGGTACAGGTACGACTATGACAGTAGCAGCAATTAATGCTTTTTGTACGGCCTTCTCTATGATTCTACAAATCTCCAAATAGGTACGCCTTGATGAAGAGTTGCCTTCTGAATGAAAGAATATGCTGAAGCTCTGTAAATAAATGAACTCTGAAGCTCTATGATTTCCTCTGCCTGAAGAAACCTCTGCTGCAATAAATCAAGTGCTATTTCACACCCTCTGAATTGCTTCCAGTGGAGATGGCTCGTTCCCCAAGGAATTCAAACTCGAAACCCTAAAGTCTCTTGCTCAGATCAAAGTTGATCAGTTCTCAAATTCAATAATCTCATAATATCCCAAAAACCAATGCAAAACCCCTTTATCTCTCAAAAGTGCGATTTCCACAAAGATAGGGTTTTAATAAAATATTCACTTTTAATTCTTTTAATTTCTCATAGTCCTCAGCCAAATTATTATAATAAATTATAATCAATAACTGGCCCCTTTCTAATGATGGCGCACCCCTCAAGAAGAATCACTTAAGTTATAATTTAATATTATAACTTTATATTATAATCATCAATAATTAATATTTAATTAATATAATTAAATATTAATATCTTCCTCGT
This sequence comes from Sequoia sempervirens, assembly GCA_007258455.2. Taxonomy (NCBI): domain Eukaryota; kingdom Viridiplantae; phylum Streptophyta; class Pinopsida; order Cupressales; family Cupressaceae; genus Sequoia; species Sequoia sempervirens. The sequence continues at coordinate 14,764 of VDFB02337022.1, read as the reverse complement.
TACTCATCCGATGACTGATCCGTCTGAAGCTGACGAACTTTGAAGTGATTCTGAACGCTGCCAATCTCATACTGCTAAAAATAGCAGGGGTCCCACGCTGACTGCCAGGAACTACTAAAAATAGCAACTCTACAAAAAGTCTCCGATCGAGCCCAAACGAAAGACTACTGATCAAACTCTGCTAACTAAAGCTGAGCCAAGCTCCCAAGTGACCCTCTATCCAGTCTATTAGCCTACGAGGGTCGTGTGATAGGCCAATCCTGTACTCCGAGAGATGTCACTGAGAAGGGGACATGACAGTCCGCCCCTCCTGAAATTGCTTGTCCTCAAGCAATCTCAATGTCGGATGCTGCGGAATCTCCTCGCTCTCCCATGTCGCATCCTCAAGCGGCAAATCTCTCCATTTCACGAGGATATTCCACGATAGTCCTCACGGCGCTGTCTCTCCTGACTCGGGATGGACTCGGTACTAAAATCAACTTTCCTCATCATCTAAGGAGGTAGAAGCGTAGATGGTACCACACAATGACCCGCCTTCTTGCGTGATACATGAAATACATTGTGTACCACCGCTCTCTGTGGAAGCTCAAGCTCGTAAGCCACCTCGCCAACTCTCCGGGATCACGAAGGGACCGTGTAATATAGCGATGGCTTAAGCTACCGGACCCACTCTTCCTAAGGTGGGTGACAGAGCTGCAGCATGGGTAAACCATGTCACCAACCTCGAAATGCCTCTCCGTCCTCTTCTGATCCGCATTGTTTCTGCTGATTACATTGCCTTAGCTATATTTTCCTTGAGAGCCCTCATAGTGTCCTGACTCTCCTGCAACCATCCTCCTGCACTCGGCACTCTCTATCGCTCAGTAGCAAATCAAGGAAACTCGGCGCCTCATACCCGTATAATGCCATGAAAGGTGACATCTGAATGGTCATATGGAATGTCGAGTTATAGCAATACTCACACAAATGTATCCATTTGACCCGCCTTCTGCTGCCCTGCTATGTAGTTTCGGAGGTAACCTTCCACCCACTTGTTCACAATCTCCGTCGCCCATCAGTCTGCGGTGGTAACTAGTGCTTTCGGTGAGCTTGGTCCCACAAAGTCGAATACCTCCTGAAGTTACTCAGGAACCGACTATCTCTGTCGCTCACAATGCTCCGAGGCAACCCATGAAGTCTGAATACCTCGCGAAAGAAAACCTCTGCTACCTGTGTAGCTGTGTAAGTCGTGATGATCGGAAAGAAGTGGGCATACTTCGTAAGCCGATCCACAACCACATAAATGCAATCACGCCCTTGGGCTTTAGGCAAGCCCGTAATAAAGTCCATCGATAGGCATTCCCACTTCCTGTCAGGAATCGGAAGGGGCTGCAACAAACCTGCCGAGTACGTGTTCTCTTGCTTGTTCTGCTGGCAAACAGGGCACTCACGCACATACTGAAGAACATCTCCCTTGAGTCCTTTCCATGTGAACCTCTCCTGTATCTGCCTGTAAGTTTTGAAGTATGCAGGATGTCCTGCTGTAGGCATGTCATGAAAGGCCCTCATAACAATGTTCTTCACCTCTGACCCTGGGATCAAAAATATCCTGTTCTTGTAAATGATCAAGTCATTTACAAGCGTATACCTGGTATCAACTGCTGATCCCTCAACAATGCTGGAGGCCCAACTATCCTTGGCATACTCTGCCAAAATCATATGCCTCCAATCCTCCGAGATATGAACCATAGTGCTCAAATAGGGTCTACGTGAAAGTGCATCAGCCACTACGTTCTGTGTACCTTTGATATATGAGATATCAAAGTCATAAGCCTGCAACTTACTGACCCACTTCTGCTGCCTATCATTGAGATCTCGCTACCCTAAAAAGTGTCTCAAGCTATTGTGATCAGTTTTAATGCAGAATTTGCTGCCAACAAGATACTGCCTGAATTTTGCTAAGGCATGCATAATCGCGAGCATCTCCTTATCATAAATGCTATATAATCTCTCGGGTCCTCTGAGTTTGCGGCTCTCGTATACAATCGGGTGCTTGTCCTGCATAAGCACCGCACCAATGCCCTCACCTGATGCATCACATTGAAGCTCAAACGGCTTCGTAAAGTCGGGTAGTGCCAAAACAGGGCATGTGGTCATCAACTCCTTGAACTTCATAAAACACTCCTGTGCCTCGGAAGTCCAAACAAATGCCCCCTTCTTCATCAAATCTGTCATCGGGGCTGCATGTCGTGAATAACCATTCACGAATCGGCGGTAGAATCCACACAAACCGAGAAACCCTCTCAACTGTGTTAGGTTTTCCGGTGTAGGCCAATCAATAATGGCGCGGATCTTTTCAGGATCCATGCGCACTCCATCTGGATTGATAATATGACCAAGATAAAGCAATTCGGTCATTCCCAAGTCGCACTTGGATTCCTTGGCGTACAAGGACTCCCTCTCCAAGATGCTCAATACGGTCTCCAAATGAGCCAAGTGCTCCTGCCAAGTCCTATTGTATATCAGGATGTCATCGAAAAAGACCAACACAAACCTCCTCAGCAATGAATGAAAAACCCTGTTCATCGTAGACTGAAAGGTGGCTGGCACGTTAGTGAGCCCAAATGGCATCACTACGAACTCAAAGTGCCCACAATGACATCTGAAGGCTGTCTTCTCTATGTCCTGCTCACGGACTTTGATCTAATGATAACCCGACCGTAAATCAATTTTAGTAAAATAACAAGCACCATGGAGCTCATCAATAAGATCATTAATCCTCAGTATCGAGTATCGGTTCTTGATTGTCCTCTTATTCAGGACCCTGTAATCAATGCACATACGTAATGTTCCATCCTTCTTCTTCACCAATACAACAGAAGAAGCGAACGGTGATTTGCTAGGTCGAATGTGACCCATAGCAAGTAACTCCTTTATTGTCTTCTCGATCTCATCCTTTAATCTTTTAGGATGCCTGTAAGGAGTTATCATAATGGGCTTCGCACCCTCCTCGAGCTCAATGATGTGCTCTATGCCTCTGTCTGGAGGTCTACCTGGCGGAATATCACTGAACACCTTGTCATGCTTGATTCTCAACTTCTGAATGTCCGGATGATATTCTGTCTTTTGTTGTCCCTCTTGTATAGGTGCTAAATGACACTCGGCAGCCCACTCTACCATGTCATGCCGCATGAGCCGCTCCATTCGGTGAAAAGAAATTGTTTTGAGGTCACTGTCCCGAATTGCTTTAAGTATGTGAGTCTTCCCGTCAACCTCAAAACGTATCTCCATGTCCTTGAGACGAAGTGTGACCTCCTCCAATGAATGTAACCACTTCATTCCCAAGACCAAATCAATGTCCCCCATATTAACAACGTAATAATCAGCCTTGAACTCATAATTGTTCAAGCGTAAAGGGAGATCCTTAATCATGCGTTCGCATCTCAAAGTGTAACCATCTGCCACTTTGACTCTAATGCCCTCGAACTCCTCAGTGATGAGTCCACGTTTCTCCACGAATCTAGCATCTATGAAATTATGTGTGGCTCCTGTATCAAGTAGGGTAATGACCCTCTGTCTTGCTAACACACCACGAAGCTGGAAAGAACCCTCCTGCTGAATGCTAGATAAACGGGCCTCCTGTACCTGAAGTTCGGGCTCTGTCTCTGCTCTAGGCTCTAGAGCCTCTTACTCTGAATCATCGGAATGCTCTTGCTGTTCAGAATTTTCTGATTCAGAGTCCTCATAATACGCCCACATCACATGATTTTCCTTGCCCTTAGGTCTTAGAGGACGATCGTGACTGGCGTCATATGGTCCCTTGCAGTAGAAGCAAAGCTTCTTCCTGCGAAGGTCATTAAGGGCCTCATGATCCAAAGGTGGGAATGCTGATTTACCTTTCAAATCATTTTTAAAGTCTAATTTTTCTTTGTTATAATCAGATTTATCCTTATTTTTATTAAAGCCCTTGTTATCCCTGAATGATGAAGAACCTCTAGAGTTGAATCTACTCAACGGTGCTGCTAACTCCATGTTTCGTGCTTTCTTCATCGCCTCCTGTAATGACGGAGGATCAAAGGCTTTGATCCAGCCTCTCAGTGGCTCAGTCAAACCTTCCATGAAGAGTACTACCAAACGCCTCTCTGATATGTTCGGAACCATGACGGATAGCCTCTGAAAGTCACTAATATAAGTCTTTAGACTGCCACTCTACCTCAACTGTGCCAAGTATCTGAAGTAGGTTTCCGGATCCTTCCTATCAAACCTCTCAACCAATCTGTCTACGAACTCCTGGTATGAAGTGATCCTGTCATGCTGTAGCGTCACCATGCCGTGGTGCCACCAATCATAAGCAACTCCCTCCAGATGTAATGTCGCATACCTAATAGCGTCTCTCTCAGCCATCAGACACAAAGTGAGGAATGTATCAAGCTTGCTAATCCAAGCTTGGGCTGTCATCTTACCACTACCATCGAACATCACCAGATTCAGCCTATTTGTTGCATGTTTCAAATCACTGTTCTGGTATCTGGGTCTCCAATCCTGACGAGCCCTGTTGTGTTCTCGCCTCTGAGTGACAAAACGGTCAAAGGTAATCCTCTCTCTGACCGCAGGTGGTATCAACTCCCATTCCTCGTTCGCTGCCATAAGATTATCAGCGAACAAATCATCCTGTTCCTCACCTAGCATAGCCTCATCGGGCTCCAATCTCATGAAAGTAGGCCTAGTAGGCCTATCTGCTGTCCGTGACAGTGTCCTAGGAGCTCTCCGTGACCCTGCATTACTCCTGTCATTGTCACGATGTGGTGACGGTCTCCTCGAGGTACCCAATCTCTACAGTGCTACTGCCACCTGCTGTAATACATCATCGGAACGACGTTGTCCTGCACGAAGATCTCTGAGTGCAAGCAAGACCTCTGGATCGTCCTGATCTCTGTTATTCTGTGGGATCTCTGTCCTAGGTATATCTGTCCTGTCAGCCCTGTCATTTCTGTCAGCCATGTTTTCTGGCTGTCTGCTCAAACTACATTGCCTTTCAATCAAGGCACATCTGCGAGTATAGTACCTATATGTATCAAACTCCTCTGGCTGCATATGATGGCCAAACCCTCAGGATGGTAGGATTTAGCTCTGATACCACTGTAGAAACCCTTGTTTCCCCTATTCTCCGAATCTGACAGTTTTTCTGACTTTTTGAAGTATTTTTGGTTTTTTTGCAATTTTTGAGTTTTTGAGCAATAAATGAAATGGTACGATTTTGCTTGAAAATAACAATAAATTCTATAAAATTATCTAGCTCTTGGAAATGATGAGAAATGGATGCCAATATATTTATTTCTCTTCGGGAGCGATTACAATAAATATTCTATTACATGCAATGAAATAAGCAATGGATTTTTAATATTTAAAGAACTTGATTTCAGCCGCCATGGATGAAAGATGAAATGGTACGGCTTCAATGATAACCCACTCTCTCCTCTGACAGATACCACGCAGTGTTTCTCTGAAGGTTGGCGCCTCAATAGATGAACACAGATGATGAATACCAAAGGCGATATGCTCTGGAATGAAGATGACGGCTCTGCAGGTACAGTACGACCAGGTACATGTACGGCTATGACAGTAGCAGCAATTAATGCTTTTTGTACGGCCTTCTCTATGATTCTATAGATCTCCAAATAGGTACGCCTTGATGAAGAGTTGCCTTCTAAATGAAAGAATATGCTGAAGCTCTGTAAATAAATGAACTCTGAAGCTTTATGATTTCCTCTGCCTGAAGAAACCTCTGCTGTAATAAATCAAGTGCTATTTCACACCCTCTGAATTGCTTCCAGTGGAGATGGCTCGTTCCCCAAGGAATTCAAACTCGAAACCCTAAAGTCTCTTGCTCAGATCAAAGTTGATCAGTTCTCAAATTCAATAATCTCATAATAGCCCAAAAACCAATGCAAAACCCCTTTATCTCTCAAAAGTGCGATTTCCACAAAGATAGGGTTTTAATAAAATATTCACTTTTAATTCTTTTAATTTCTCCATAGTCCTCAGCCAAATTATTATAATAAATTATAATCAATAACTGGCCCCTTTCTGATGATGGCGCACCCCTCAAGAAGAATCACTTAAGTTATAATTTAATATTATAACTTTATATTATAATCATCAATAATTAATATTTAATTAATATAATTAAATATTAATATCTTCCTCGTTACTCATCCGATGACTGATCCGTCTGAAGCTGACGAACTCTGAAGTGATTCTGAACACTACCAATCTCATACTGCTAAAAATAGCAGGGGTCCCACGCTGACTGCCAGGAACTGCTAAAAATAGCAACTCTGCAAAAAGTCTCTGATCAAGCCCAAACGAAAGACTACTGATCAAACTCTGCTAACTGAAGCTGAGCCAAGCTCCCAAGTGACCCTGTATCCAGTCTATCAGCCTACGAGGGTCGTGTGATAGGCCAATCCTATACTCCGAGAGATGTCACTGAGAAGGGGACATGACATTATAGAGTTTATGTTCTTTTCCATAGGGAATTTTTGAGTGTTCTCTAGCTTTGGCTATATTGTTTCATATTTGATCCACAATACAATAGTAAATGTTATAGAGTTTATGTTGTTATCCATAAGGCATTGTCGACTGTTGGTGTATAGCTTTGGCTATATTATTTCCTTTTTGATAAGGTGTTGCTGGAAAAGAGTATTTCCTAGATTTTGTTGAAACCATTATTGTCTGATTTAGGGTGTGAGTGTGTATGTTTGTATATGCATTTTGTACATGTATCTTTGAGATCATGTGTTTATCTATACATAGATATGTCCAGTTTTTAATATCAATATAGTTATTTGCTTCTTGTTTGGTTTGATTGCCACATACTCTTATATCTACACAATTGGTGTTCGTTATTTTCAATGTTTATATGTCATTGTTGAGTGTTGTTCTCTACCTTTGGCTCTATTGTTTCATATTCGATTCACAAAACAATAGTGTATGTTATAGAGTTTATGTTGTTATCCATAAGGCATTATTGACTGTTGGTCTATAGCTTTGGCTATATTATTTCTTTTACAATGGGATGTTATTGGAAAAATGAATTTCCTAGGTTGTTGTTTAGACCATTATCGTTCCATTTACAGTGTGAGTGTGTATGTCTAAATATGCATTTTCTACATGTATCTTTGAGGTCACGCACTTATCTATATATAGATATGTCGAGTTTTTTATATCAATATGGTTGTTTCCTTCTTGTTTGGTTGGATTGCCACGTAGTGTTATATTTGCACAATTGGTGTTTGTTGTTTTGAATGTTTATATGTATGTGTGGGTGTGTATGTGTGTATATGGTCGTTTCTAATAAGGTGTTATTCAACAAAGAATTTTCTAGGTTGTTGTTGAAACCATTATTGTTTCATTTAAGGCTTCCGTTCTGTGGTTATGGTTGCAATGCTATACAATTTATGTTGTTATCCATAAGGCGTTGTTGATCATTGTTCTCTAGCTTTGGCTATATTGCTTCATTTTTTAAAAAGTAATTAAATAGTGCATGTTATACAATCTATGTTGTTATTCGTATGGCATAGTCAATTGTTGTTTTGTGGCTTTGGCTACATTGTTTCATTTTCGATAAAGCACTGTTGAAACCAATATTGTTTCATTTATGCTTTTCGTGTGGTGTTGATGGTTGCAAGGCAATTTAACAAATATAAATGTTGATACATGTGTTAAATAGGGCAACATAACTATATAACCAAACCACATAGAATAAAATGAGGAGCATACAGTAAAAGTGATACAAAACTATAAGCGACATAAACAATACAAAAGAAAAGAAGTGTATCTTTTTTTGTTAAACATTGTAAGTCATTGTCCATTGTCTTAATATATAACCAGTTAAATGCATGTGTTTGTTGCTGTGAATTATTTTGTTAATAAAGCCAAGTATATATGGATGTTGTTTACATCTAATTTTTCCTACATACATATCTGCACACAGGAAAAGAAAAATGAAAGACTACATCAGATGGCAAAACCTGTAGAACACAAAAATTCATAGTAACAAACCCATCCAACACCATCGCCACAAAAGGCGAACCATAAATCAAATAATATTGGTTTCAACAAACAATATAGTCTTTTGTAGAGTACAATCAACAATGTTTATATATGTGCATCTAACTTCAAATATATATATATATATATATATCATTATATCTTTTGTTTTGCAGCTGCATATATATGTATTTCATGCGTTGGATGCATATGTAGGAATCTATTGCTTGGAAATCTATAAACACAAAAAGTATGTGTTCCTTTTGTTGTGTTTTATTTCTCTTTCGCTATGTGCAAATATGTATGTATGTGAAATTAGATGTAGACATCATTCATATATATTGCTCGCCATGTTTATTGTTTGGGGAATCTAAAGTTAAATACACCTTTTTAGTTATTATTTCTTTCAGCCTCAAAAAAGGAGTTAGAATGGTAGGTTGTATAGTAAGTGTAATAAGGAACATTGATTTCACCATTGATCCTAGAGTGGTGGACGATGTATGTTCTTGCTTGAGGGTTATCTGCACATAGAGAAAATTAACTGGCACACAACAAAAGAAGGAAAAGCAACATAAATTGTATAACATTAACTATTTTATTGTGTTGCAAGCATCACCACAAAAAACGGAGGCCATAAATGAAACAATATTAAAACAGTTTATGCTACTTTGTGGCAGGCATGCATAGATTGTCCACAACATATTCAAGGGTTATATCAATGTTTAGAATTACACTTAATATACAGGTTGTCATAGATATGACTGGTGGCTACATATAATTTCACAAATATACATTTTTGCACATAGGGGAAATTATATGGCACACAAGAAAAGAAGGAAAAACAACATAAACTATATAACATTAACTATTTTATTGCATTGCCACCATCACCACAAAATGGAGGCCATAAATGAAACAATATTGGTTACAATAGTGGCCTAGAGGAAAAACCAACATAACACAAAAAATTATAGTGACAAACCCATGCAAAAGCATCGCCACCAAATTCATACCAAGCAACAAGATACATTGGATGCCACTATCAACAATGGTGAAACCGATGTTTCTTATTGCACATCATATAGTAAATGGAAAGTTGATAGAGAAGGCCAATGAAATTAAAATGGTGGGAGGCATGAACATTAATTGTTGTATGGTTACTCTGCAGTGGTAATGGTTGCAAAGTATGAAAATAGTGCATGTTCTTATCGATAAGGCATTGGTGGTTGCTGACCTATGGCTTTAGCGGTGCTACTCCTCAATGCATATACACATACAAATGCATTACAGACACATATATCTACACATGTTTGTATAAACATGTTGTGCACACTCAAAAATTCAATTGCATACATATATATGTTTATCTATATGGATATGTAGATGTATACATGCAAACAAACATGTCCACAAGTATATGTAAGAACAACTGGAAATACTGATACATTATGTTGAATTGCGTGATCAAAATTGTACCTTTACAAAAGCTTGTCGTTTTGGCTCACAACTCTAATAGCAAGCAAAGCTACAGAACAACACCCAACAATGCCTCATTGGAAATTGCGTAAACTTTCGCTATGTTTCTTGGGGTTTAAAATGGTAGGTGTTATTACAACCATTGCCACTACACGAAAACCATGCAACAATTAATGTTGGTGCCACAATGGTGAGCTTCTGTACAACTGTCGCCACTACACGGAAGCCATACAACAATCAATGTTGATGCCACAATGGTGAGCTCTTGTGGAGGTGCAAGTTCAATCACTCGTTGTGAAGCTTCAGTGAAGGTGGTTGGAGGTTATTTTGGTTTTTTTGCATGGGGTGATGGTAGCAAAAGCAATACACGGAAGCCATAAATCAAACAATATTTGTATTAATAAACAACATAGTCTTTTCTCAATAACACCTTATCAAAAATTGAAACAATATATCCTTCTCAACAACACCTTATCAAAAATTAAACGATGTACTCTAAACTAGAGCACAACAATCAACAATGCCTTACCATAGCGATAAAATAAAATCCATGAATTAGACAATGTTGCTTTCAAGAGCGACCCAGATGGAAAAATTGCACAAAAATAAAATAGTTCACAGTAACTCCCCACAAGACGTGAACCATAAATGAAACAATATTGGTTTGAACAGTGACCTAGATGGGAAAAAATGCACAGAAGAAAAGAATTCACAGTAACAAATCCATGCACAGAGACAAATTCTTTTCCCCACTGGTACCTTATCGATAATGAAACAATATAGCCAAAGCTAGAGAACAATAAACACCAATGCCTTATCGAAAACAATAAAGAGTATATAACATTAACTATTTTATCGTGTTGCATCCATCACGACAAAACAATAGATACATACATATCTACATGTAGGGAATGATAGGTTGTATTTTAAATGTTATATGGAACATTGATGTCACCATTGATCGCTCAATGATGCACAGTGCCTTGTTTTGTTGTGTTTCACTTTATTTCTCCTATGTGCAGATATGTATGTATGTCATACTAGATGCAAACACTATTGATACATACTAAGACATCCTTGGAATGATAATCTATATTTTAAGTGTTGTATGGAACATTGATGCCACCATTGATCCTAGTGATGGAAAATGTATTTGCCCTATGTGCATATATGTATGTATGTCATACTAGATGCAAACAAAATTGATACATACTGATTCCTATGTTTATTTTGTTGGGATATTCTTGGAATGATAAGCTTTATTTTAACTATTATATGAAACATCGATGCCACCGTTGATCGTAGTGATGGACAATGTATGTTCTTGGTTGGTTGTTTTGCAAGAACATAGACTATTTTTGAAATGATTTACAAAGAGTTTTCTAAATGTGCCTTTTTTTATATATTTTTTTGGTCATATTGTTAATGTCTCCACAAAAAATTTGAAAGATAAAAAATTTGAAATAAAAAAATTGGGAATGGAGCTTGTTAGCCTTTGTTGCTTTAATTGAATCTTCATCCCTTGTGTTGTCGCATAGAGCTCATTGCTAGTTGTCAGCATTGCAGCTCTCACCTTTTTAAAGAGCATCCCCAACAATATCGATGGACTCTAACTCTCCCCAGGCTGCTGGACAACCCTTAGGCACCAATCTTGTAAGTTTGTTCCTTGTTTACTTTTTGTTGTTGACAATTGTATTGGCTCTTTTCCATGTGCATCCAATGAACTATGAAAATGATTTGTTTGAATTAGTGGTCCTTGTAATATATAGTCTAACTTATTTATATTTGAGGTATTTATGTGTCCTTCACCTTTTTGTTTGCTAGCCATTTGGGAGTAGCCTATGTGTAGCTATTTATGTGTCTTTCCTTTTATTGGAGTTGCATATAACTTCATTTTTGTTATAATATTTCCTATGTGATGTTCAATCATGATTGTGGTTTACGTACTGTACAATACTTTTGTGATTTAGCTTTAGTCTACCTACACACATATATATCTACATTTATACTTGTTGATACACGTAATTGCATTTAAATATATATATATATATATATACACACACATGCATTGGCAAGTATAGGTGTGGATAACTATGTATGTTGTGCAGCTCAAGCTACAACTCTACATTAAACAATACCTTATTGTAAATAATATAAACTGCTCAATTCTGTGCTAAGTTTTGAATGCAACCTATTATTGCAACCATCACTAATATATGCAGCCCATACATGAAGCAATGTCAACTACCGTCACAAGTGTGCTAAGTGATGTTTATTTCCTTTACTCAGGAAACAAAATATGTATCTAGATTTAAACTTATCTATATTTGTTCTTGCATCTATTGATAGATCACTGTTTTAAAAATTAATTTTCCTAGGTCTTTGTTGAAACCATCATTGTTTCATTTAAGACTTTCATTTTGTGGTGATGGTTGCAACACTATACAGTTTACATTGTTTTCTATAAGGCATTGTTGACTGTTGTTCTTTATCTTTGGCTATAACCTGAAGCCATAGAACAATAGTCAACAATGCCTTTTTGTAAATAACATAAACTATTTATTTGCTTTGGTAACTTTAGAATGCTAAATATTATGTGGCCGCATATGTGGACCATTTTATTGCTTATTGTGTGTGTATATGTGGACTGTTTTATTGCTTTGCAACTATCACCACTACATGGAAACCATAAATGAAATAATATGTTCAAAGCTATTGAACAACAATCGACAATGTGTATATATGTGCATATAACTTCATATATATATATATATATATATATTGGTGTAGCTTTTCTTTTGGAACTGCATATATATGTATTGCATAATATGTTGCTTGGAAATATATAAACACAAAAGTGTGGGTTTCTTTTGTTGTGTGCAGATATGTATGTATGTGAATTTAGATGTAGACAACATTCATAGATACTACTCGCCATGTTTATTGTTTGGGAAATCTAAAGTTAAATGCACCTTTTCAATTATTATTTCTTTCAGCCTCACAAAAGGAGTTGTTAGAATGATAGGCTATATACTAAGTGTAATAAGGCACATTGATTTCACCATTGATCAGAGTGGTGGACGATGTATGTTATTGCTCGGGGGTTTGGTGAGAGCTGATGAAGCTCGATGACCCAATATGGTAAGGTGGAGAGCAGGCCTCATTTTGTTCTGTTTCATTTTATATTTCCTATGCGTAGATCTATGTGTTTTTGACATTTGATGCAGACAACATTCATATGTTTGAAGTCCACCTATGGATATATATGTGTGTTGTCTACATATAACTTTAGATGATATATATATCTATATAGATCTTCCATTCTAAGTGTATATGTAGACTCTTTTATTACTTTCCACCCATTGCCACTACATAGAAATCATAAATGAAATAATATTTGTGCAGCTATTCAACAACAATCAACAATGTGTATATATGTGCAGTTAACTTTGGATAGATATATATCGATGTAGATTTTGTTTTGCAACTCCAAATATATGTATTGCATGCATTGGATGTATATGTAGGAATCTGTTGCTTGGAAATATACACACAAAAAAGTGTCTCTTTTGTAGTGTTTCATTCTTCTTTTCTTCTACGTAGATATGCATGTATGGTAATTGTTATTATGTGGCCTCAAATAAATTATTTGATCTATGGTTTTTGTCTAGTGGGAATGGATGGAAAGTGATAAAATAGTTTATGTTCTTCACGATAAGTCGTTGTTGGCTGATTTTGTATGGCTTCAACTATAGTTATTATTTGTCTAGGCATCAATACGGATTTGATCAATGTTTCATCTGACACTTAATATGCAGCCTCCCATTGTAACAAACCCTTATTGAGGTTTAGACAAATAACAACTGTGCTTCAAGAAAAACATGGACTATTTTATTAGTTTACAAACATTGCCACCATAGAGGAACCATACAACAATTAATGCTAATGCCAACCAATGTTTAATTTTGTTGGCCTTCTCTATCGATGTGCCAAATGCTTTTAATTTAAAATTCAAGAAAAATCCACCACCTTTTTCCCGACTGGAACTCGGGCACCAGAAGGCTTAAAAACTGGGAAGGCTGACAAAAATTCTAACCAAAGTTCACATAGTAGGGGGAAACCATACATCTAGAGGTTCCCATAATTTTTTCCTTTGATGCTTGTAGTTTTAATCTTCTTGTGTTGGCTAAGTGTAGAGTATATTGCTGCTAGATATCAACTCCTAAAGTTAGATCAATGGTGGCATCAATCTTCCATTTAACACTTAAACACAATTTATCATTCCAAGAATGTACCAATGGAATAAACATAGGGATCATTGGGTATGAATGTTGTTTTCATCTACTATGACATACATACATATCTGCACATAGGGAAAATACATTGTCCACCACTGTGATCAATGGTGGCATCAAACAAAAAATCACAGTAACAAACCTATGCAAAAATATAGTCTTTTCTCAATAGTACCTTGTCGATAATGAAACAATATTGCCTTCTCAACACTCTCTTATAAAAAATGAAACAGTATACTCTAGGCTAGAGAACAACAATTAGCAATGCCTTATGGAATCAATGTTGTTTGCATCTGCTATGACATACATAAATATATGTACATAGGGGACATACATTGTCCATCACTCCAATCAATAGTGCCATTCCCAAGACTTTTGTATTGATTTTGGAATCATGCCCCATGCAAAATACACAAAATAACCTCTAACCACCTTCACAAAAACTTCACAATGGATGGTTGAACTTGCACCTTCATAGAAGCTCACCCTCTTAGCATCAACATTAACTGTTGTATGGTATCCATGTAGTGGAAATGGTTGTGCCAACACCTGCCATTTAAAATGCTAGAAGAGGTGGCGAACATCTTTGCAATTTTCAATAAGGCATTGTTGGGTGTTCTTTTGTGGCTTTACCTACTATCAAAGCTGTGAGCCAGGATTGTGAGCTTCTTTGAAGGTTGAAGTTCAATCACCCTGTTCAACACATGTATTAGTATGTATGTATATCTATAAGTTTTTGTTCATCTATATATGTATATTGTCTACATCTAATGCCATGTACATGCATTTCTACATGTACTTTTTTAGCGTGTATATTTTCAAGCAGCAAATTCCTACATATACATCCAATGCATGATGTTGGACTATATTTGTTGGCATGTATTCTAGAGTATCTAGCAAAAGACAAAGGTGGATCTATGCATATTCGTGGACAACCCAGTTCAACTGAAGATCCCAATTCA
>VDFB02337021.1:0-34076 GCA_007258455.2 Sequoia sempervirens | reverse complement strand
AACCTGATCAATTGGAAGATGCTAAAATATTAACCGATCGCACCACAAAAGTTTTCTCTCAGCCTCATGCAGGCACATTTATTACACATTTTCCATAATGAAATAAGTTGCAAACGTTGATTATCCCGTATAAGGAATCTTAAAAATAGCATTGTTACAATTCTTCTATCTAGTCAATTCTCAAATGCAATTCAGCTGCTTTTCAAAATCATTAAGCTTGGACACCTAAGCAGAATTGGGCCTGAACTGAATGTTTCTAGCAGAAGTCCACTGCCCAAAGGTTTTATTTTACAGATTGTATCAAGAACTATAATGCATACCGTTATATACCCTTTCAGTCTCGTGGGTGGTAAACCCTTCTTTGAAAACCTAGCTTTTTCTGCAGAAAAAAGTATTCTCAGGCAAATCACAGGTTTTAAGGTTATCATCATGAGCTATGAAGCAAACATTAACCGGTCAGGTATCAAACCTCATTGGAGATATTCAGTTTTGAGGATTCATTTATTTCTTTTCAATGCATTTTAAATTTAAGTTCCACGCTTAATAAATCCTATACAAACTGAATATATATTTTGGCAAAATCAATCCCTTTTGCCATACTGACATATACATAGTTCTTCCTGCAGACTGAAACACTACCCTATTTAAACCCACGTCGCTCATTGGGTGTATAGATGGTATATTTAAGTGAGACAAAGCAAAACAACTTTTGTTCCTCAGCCCAAGGTTGTTTTAGACAGTTAGATGGGCCTAGGACCAAAAATCTGTTTTTTTATGTGGCAGCAAATTATCTGTCCTAGGTATTTCTGATTAGTGCTCAAAATGAACTGGTCAAATATCTGTAGATTAGATTTATTGTAAGTGAATCATTTGAAGATAAGGCCTCTATATTAGATATTGTTTAAACCTGTACACATTGCACTGTACTGCCATCTAGCGGCTGGCAAAGGCTGTTTATTGTTTGCAGCAGAGAAAAGGGGTCTGATTTTGTACAACACTTTTTTTTAGGGTAGTACAGATTTTATGAGCTGGTAAGATAAAGCAGATCATCCGTCATTCTGGTTCTTTGCAGTCCAACAAATGGTATATATTTTTATCACCCAGTTGCACTTAACTTTACCTGATCATTCGGCTGAACAGTTTGCTGCACTGGCATATCATTCATTAAGTAGGTTCCCACTAATGGAATCTCAATTGAAGTGTATGGAGGCTCCAGGTTAGTACTTTGAAATTGATTAGAAGTAGTCCTCGATCAACCATTAACAGAATTACATACACAATCAAGGAAAGAAATTAACTGACATTGGATGGTCATTATAATTGAATGAGAAATAACTAGCACATATGGCCCTTGGGCACAGATTTCATTGTAGACATCCCATTATGCACTCGTATGCTACATTCTCCCTACCATGGATTCTTGATTCACAAGCTACATGGCAGTGACAGGAAAACCTATCCATGTGGACCCTAATGGTTCACCAACCTAGGGGATTGCCATGTGCCTTAAGCCAACTGTCTCTGTCCTACCAACCTGCCAGATGTGCCTTTTTGACTGTTGTCCCATCCATCTGCCAGCTGTGCTATCCTATGATTTGTAGAATCTGCCAGTTGTCCTGTGTTTCTCTGGCATAGGTGCTCCCTTGTAAATGGAAAAGTTACTGATCCTGGTACTTGTTCGGATTTGCGTTCAAGAGTTCGGTTCATGGATTTGGTAAAAAAAAATTTGAGGTTGGATTTGTCCATACAAAAACATGTAAAAATCATAATTATCTACATATTTGCAGCATAAAATAAGAAATATTAGAGGTAATATACATATTTCCTAATATTTTTAATGTACAGAAATATTTATAAGCCTCATAAAATATTAATAAAGTAAATATATAATATTATAATATAATAATAAGTTAATACTAATATATATTATTAATTTTAAAAATTAATTAATATACATAACCATTACTTTTAAATTTTTTTTTTTTTGATATATTAAAGTGGCCTTATGGGAGCCAAACCCCAAAAAACAAAGCAAAACGACCGATCGTTTATGATTTCATACAAAAAAGGCATACAAGCCAAAATTTGTCTCCACCCTTCTGCACTGCCAGTCCCTATTCCTCCGCTCCTTCTTCCAGCTCCTCTGCTCTTGAATCCCCATGAGGGGTGGGAAGCGCCAGCACTGTCCTCATATTTGACATCTATGAGCTCCTACGATCTCCTTTAGCGCCTGGATGCTCCCCGCACTCCAGATCACAAGCGACCCCCATGACCCATTGTAAGGAAAAGTGAGCTATGGCCATGCTCCCTCCGTCGGTCTCAAACCCAAACCAGTCATTGCCATGCCTAGGTATCACTCCATTCCCTCCCTCTAGCACACCTTCAACAACTTTCTCATAAGCCATCTCACCATCTCGACATCCTCCCTTGCCTCTAGAAGCCAAGCTAGAAACATAGATGATATAGTGCTATTCACGCGATACCCATGATTCGAGGCCAAAAATCTATAGCCAAGAATCGCTTGAATGCCCTCCCATGCCTCCATATCCATCACTATGAACACCTTCTTTAGCCTTTGCTCAAAAATTTTACCCTTGAAAGCCATTTGTCTCTCTTTGGCATTCAAGCGGATGGTCGACTCCATTTTCTTTTGCCGTTTGGGTTTGGCCTTCTCTCTTCCTTATAGCCCCTCTGTTGCAAAATTCTCCTTTGTAATTAATCTCATTGTCATCTTCATTACACCCCCGTCCTTGCGTGCTATGGTTTGGTCTGTCATCATGTGTGAGGGGACTATGGATCTCTGTTGGAATTCCCATCCAAGTTTGTCATCATTGCAATCGTTGACTTAGACAACCTATCAGCCTCCTCATTGCCTTCTCGGTAGATATGGGAGATTTTAAAATCTTCCAACGAATCAAGGCACTCCCAAATTCTAGGAATAAATTTTTGAAGTTTCCAATTAGGCATCACCTTTCTCCTAATCGCGTTTATTATTATTATCATCGAGTCCCCTTTGAGATGAAGTTTTTTGAATCCCACATAGATTTACTCCTACCCATGCCGCTTGAATCTCTGCTTCATTGTTCGTTCCATCTGGTAATTTCCTTGCCACCTCTGCAAGGACTCTACCGTCATGATCTTTAAGAATGCATCCTGCCCCAGAAGGTCCCGGGTTACCCCTCAAGGCACCGTCAAAGTTGACTTTGATCGATCCTTTGTCCGAAGGTCTCCATTTAATATCGAGTCTTGGAGTAGAAGGATTATCCCCACCCAACCCATAAATGGGTATTAATTTTTTATTGTTAATAGCAAATATTAATTGTTTATTTATGTAAAATTGTTGTTATTAATATTATTAACCTAAGTTACATAACAAGAGGAGATATTTCCATCTCATTATCTCTTTACCCTACCTATTCTACTACTTATGGATCATTCTTTGATGCTGGTTGATATGAACATCTCATGCTCTTGGGCATTACATTGGTATGGGTGAACCAATTGAATTCAAATACCGATGGGTTGCACTTCAGTCCAGTGATGTCCGCATCCATATGTATGTTTGATCTAGATCTATGTTTGCATCTATATGTCCAATGTTCCTTATTTAATAATAATTTTAAGAAGGAAGAATTTTCCAAGAGCTTAGATGAACCTTGTTAATATTCTAAAGGATAAGAGAAATAACTCAACCTTTGAAAAGGTTATACCACAGCTGACGTGTTTTGGACTATAAAGTAAACTTTCATTTCCAATTGTGATTTAAATCAGATCATATTGATGACAAAACTTGAGGTAGACCACAATTGTTTTTGACAAAATGGACAATATGTTATGGTCTGCTTTGTAGAATTGCATATAATAGACTTAGAGTTAGTCTATAAAGATGCAGATATTACGTTAGTTTCTAGAATGCTTGATCATTAAGCACGGGGAAGGAAGAAGGGCCTGTAAACAAAAAAGATGACCATGCAGCAGTTTTCTCTCTCAGGCATAGGAAGATGGATTTTGGTTCCCTTTAACACTTGTGCTTTAGTAGTTCTGATGTTCTCATATATTGGTGGAGGTGTCTTCTTTTAGTTTTTTTGAATTTTTGTCCAAAGAGATAGAATGATGAAACAGCTCAGTATAGTGAGTTATCTGTTTCCTTAGAGGTGCTCCAGCCTTTGAGAATGACATCATTATTTTCATTTCCAGCTATCCTGTGTTTTGATATCTCCTTTGACATATTAAAATCAGGTTGCTTACAGTAAACATTAGGTCTGCACAGGGTTGTTGCCATATTTGCACTTTAGGTTTGTATTTTGTTTCCATTGACTTGTGATGTTTATTGGGCTCTTAGCCCTGACATTTTTGTTTGTTGAAGTTCTTCTCCATAATTCTCCCCCAGGTACCTATCCTTTATTCTGATTACGCTCATCTGATTCTGCTTCTAGCTTGAAAAGTCTGAATCTCTATAAGAGGCTACTGGTCTAGTGTCTTATCTTCTGCAGTTCATTGTCACCTTTGTGCTATCCCTTATTATTTATTGTTTTCAAAGTGACCTCTATCATCCTTTAAGAATGAAGAAAACCTGAAAACTCAAGTTACAATATTACTGCTGTTTTTCTCTGCATTACAATATCATGCAATCTGTGATCTAGAGAATGATGATTAGATTGTGGTGGGTTAATCAATTTTTCCATTTAACTGGGTGGATGTGATTTGATTTCTTTTATGATTTTATCAGATTTTGTTCAAAACATGAATCCCCATTTATATTTTCCAAAAATGCATCAGAGATTCCTTGAATAGTTGTAGGAATATTGATCGATGTGTTTTTTGTTTATATCTGGAAGGATTTGCAGGACGAACTTTGCTCAAATTTGATGAAATTTTTTTTGGCAGGATTTAGTGGATGTGGCAGACATGGGGCATATTGCTCACCTTCCTGAGGCAGTGTTCAACACTCTGCGGTCCACTACAAATTTATCAGATTTTGCACAGATTGTAGAGGAATTGATATCTAATAGCATTGATGCTGGATCAACAAAGGTGAAGTATCTGAACTTGATTCTTATTATAGCTGATATATTCTCCTCTTTTACCATGCCTGCTGCTCTAATAGATATTACTAAGACAGATTTCTAATGGTGGCATTGAATTTTCAAGAAATTTGTCTGTAAGGCTGTGGTCTAGTGGTAAGGTGAGGTATGTCCTTAAATCCTGGGCTATAGACCTTTAAAAAATGAGAAATTTGATTGTACTTTTATTTAAAGGTCTTGTGGTCTGCAAATTTGCCCTATGTTTCAATAGAATATGAATTCTGCAAATTATCAAGGCAGACAAGTGGAACACCATAGTTATCTTAAACAAATGGGACTATGATTCCAAGATGCTAGACCACCTAACCAATGGCAGTAGTTACAAAACCTTGGCCCATAATCCCATATCCAAGATCATGAAAAAAGTGTAAAATGCCATTGCTCATTATTCTTTAGATGATAGTGTAATGTCCCCTCCTAGTCAGACATTTGTGGGCATGACCTCTAGCCAATTTCCGAGTTCCTGTTGGCTAGGTGGTTTTGTTAAGGGACTCAGTTTCAGTTGAGTTGGTGTTTATTGCCAGGTATTTCTATTTTTAGCAGGGGTCAGTGATTTGGGGGTTGCCTGTGATGAGCTTCAGTGCTTCTCAGTTGTTCTCCAGTTGAGCCTTTGGACGATGATTTGCTATTTTTAGTATATTACTAAAAATAGTAAGTCCTTTTTCGGAGCATGGAACAGGTTTGGCTTGCCAGTATTTGGTATATTTTGATGACTAAAGTCACTTGGAGAAATCATTTTAATATTTGGCTAATGTTTTTAAAAGGTATGTTAAAAAGTGACTTATGTTATAAAGTTAACTTAAGGGGTCATAAGGGGGCTTAAAAGTGACCAAGGCACCTAGTCTTATCACTTAAAAGTGTTTTTGAAAGTTAAAATATTATGACCCTCACCTTGGGCGTCTCACTTTGGTGAAATATTTTAAATAAATTAAAAAAACAAACAAAATCTTTGCAAGGCGTGGGTTTAGGGCTTTGGGCGCCCAACTCAAGGAAGAAACATAAAAGTCATTTGGAGGCTCATTTTTGAATTATGCTGGAGATTGTTTGTGGAGAAATGCTGCTGGTTTGAAACCAGAGATTGCAGATGGAGTTGAGGACGATACCTCTCAGTTCTAAGACTAGCCCTGGCGGTGAAAGATCTTGCTCAGGCTGGTGTTGGGTGTTTTCAGTCAGAGAACACAATTAGGCTTTCAAGAATGAAGATATTTCAGTACTTTTGATTGGTTTGCAGTAGGGTTTTGGTGTGTGAGTGATATTTTTGGTGTGGAGTGCTTTATTTCCAGTTTGGAGTGATATTTTGGCTATTTTCTGAAGTTTCTGGTTATGCCTAGGAATCACCTTTTTGCTCACAAGTCAGTTTTGAAGGATGATATGAAAATGGGTATTGGTTCAAACATTTGCTCATGCTAGGGCGACCCTATTGATGCAATATTAGATTTTTTGGAGTCTACAAATTTACCAAACAAAATTGCCCTTCTTGAGTAATACGACCCTCTTGGTTGCTGTGCACAGAGATTTCAGGAGTGAAAGGTGGATTAAGCTTTAGTTTCTAGTACCCTTTGGTCTGCCTTTTAACTCTATATAGCTGGGTATCTTCATTTCTCAATCTTGGGTCAAGGCATACTTGCAAGGGAGACTTCCAGTTTGCTGTTTGATTTCATTCCCAGGTCTGATATTAAGTTTAAAATTCTGATTTTTGTGCCTTTGTATGATTGAAACACATTTTGGAAAAAAACAGAAATATCTAGCTTCTGAAAGTGTTAATTTCCAGCTTCTTTATGCTCTCTTTGTATCTATTGTTTATGCACAATGTTCAAAATTTAAACATGCAATGTAAACCCTTCAAAAAACTTCATGAAACAAACACAAACAACAAATAGTCAGAGGAAAACATAGAAAAAAATATGGGGTAGATTATTATACTGGTATCAGAGCTAGAATAGACATGCCAGCCAGTGGGTGCAATTTCCTATGAGCCAGAGTGATAGGGAGAGTAGGTATTTAGAGAGGAGTAGAAAAAAGGAAGAGAGTTTTTGGGAGCATTGGTCATCATTTGAGGAAGAACAACAGGTTGAAACTTCATCTAGTGGGTCATCAAACACAGGCAATATGGGAGATAGGGATGGAAATGGTAATGGGAATGAAAGAAACAACAGGAATGAAGAGCTACTGGATAAAATGGCCATTCTATTAGACACTTTGGTTAGGGGATAGTTGAAGGCAGCTCTGCAACAACAAGAGACAAATAACAGGTTGGCTGATTTAGTGCAGAGAATGGATCAATTGGGTAATGGAAACAGGATAGGGCAGCAAGGAGGTGGAAACCCACAAGCTTTGGAAAGACCTCTTATGCCTAACTTTCCACCTAGGTTGGAAGCTCTTGCGAACCCTGAACTTACACTTTTGGAGCAGCAGGATCAATTTAGATAGGATTGGCTAGATGCGGGACCCAGTTTTCAGATGGATATTTCACTTAGGGACTATATGGACTTGAGGATGAGACACACCAACCAAAGAGGAAATAGGGACTAGCAACATGAATTACGGAGAAAGATTGGGAAGCTCACACTTCCTTACTTTGACGGGTTAGGAAAGATGGCAGCCAGGGCGTGGGTGCAAAAACTAGACACATATTTCACATTAATTCCTATGCCAGAAATTGAGTCTATTCAGTATGCCTCTATACATTTGGATGGCGTGGCTCATGAGTGGTGGTACAACGGGATGATAACTTTGGGGCATGCTGAAATCACATCTTACATGGAGTTCACCGAGTGGCTGATTGAAAGATTTGATAGAAAAGACCCCGAGCTGCATTTTAAGGAGTTGGCACAGCTCAAGCAATGGGGTTCGGTGGACACATATATATCAGATTTTCAAAAGTTATCGGTTCTTGTGACTGATATATCTAAGAGGAGGTTGATTGTATTGTTTATAGACGGATTATTAGACCCCTTGAGAGGTTGGATTAAGGAATTTAACCCACCTAGCCTCCAGAAAGCCATTAAAAAGGCTAGGGACATGGAAACATCAGCATTTAAAAGCAAATTTCAGTCCAAGAGCACGTTGCCCAAGAAAGATAAGGACAAAAAATTCACTTCAAAAGAGCATGAGCAGCCTAAGAAACAATATACTAGACTTGACAGTGAGACCCTTAATGAGCTACGAAAGAAGGGACTATGTTTTACTTGTAGAGAACCATATACACAGGGTCACAAATGTGCTTCCAAAGCTAAGGCTTTGCTGATCGAATACCAATCAGACAATGATGAGGTTGCAGAAAATTCCGAGCAGCAAGCTGAAAGCGAAGAAAGTGAAGAGGAAAAAGCCCGAGAAGGAAGGGAAAAGGTGGAAGAAAGCAATGTGAGGTTAGCCCAGCTTCATAGCTTCTAGAAGAATGAGTCAATGTGTATCAGAGGTGTGATTCAGGGGCAGCAAATGGTAGCTTTGATTGATACAGGAGCCACACACAATTTCATAGATGAGGGCCTTGTAGCATGTAGAGGGCTCCCTACACAGGAGGTAGACGGATTTAGAGTCATGGTGGTGGATGGCTTCACTATCCAGTGCAATCGGATGGTACCACAGTTGAGTGTTCAGTTTGGTAGCCATGAGATAAAAGAAGATTTTTATGTGGTGGCGATTGGAGACACAAATGTAGTGTTGGGGATTTAGTGGTTACGTTCGTTGGGAGAGATCACTCTCAACTTTTAGACTATGGAGTTAAAATTCAAATCGAGTGGTAAGAATGTCATTTTGAGGGGCTTGTCCAATGGAGGACCACGTGTTGTGACCTTCAAACGTATGGAAATTTTTTTTAGACACGATCAGATTGAGTGGGCAGCGGAGTGCATTGTCATGCCTACAGTCACCGAGGTCAAAAGGTCTTATCCACCTGATATACAGGAGCTCATTACCAAAAGGAGCAAGGTGTTTGGTAGTATTCCTCCAGGTAGACCACCAGATAGGGGGATTGAGCAAGTCATTGAGTTGGAGGGAGTCAAACCTGTCATTACCATTGCCTACCGTCACTCGAAGAGGCACAAAGATGAAATTGAGAAGGCTATCTAGGAGCTGATTGAGATGGGGCACATAAGATCAAGTAAGAGCCCATTTGCTTCTTTGGTGGTTTTAGTGAAAAAGGAGGATGGAACCATGTGCATGTGCGTGGACTACAGGGAGTTGAACAAGAAGACAATCAAGAATAAGTATCCAATTATGCGCATAGATGAATTGATAGATGAGTTACATGGAGTAGTTTACTTCTCTAAAATTGACTTGAGATCGAGTTACCATTAGATTAGAGTGAGGGAAGAGGATGTGGAGAAAACTGTCTTCAGGTGCCACTTTGGGCACTTCGAGTTTTTAGTCATGCCCTTTGGCTTGACTAATGCACTAGCAACTTTCCAGTCATGCATGAATAGAGTTTTCAGCAAGCAACTCCGTAAGTTTGTTTTGATATTCTTTGATGATATTCTTATCTTCAGTAGGTCTTGGGAGGAGCAGTTGAAACACTTAATGAGGTGCTTGGTATACTTGAGAGGGAGTCATTATTTGCAAAAGAATCTAAGTGTGAGTTTGGCATGACTAAGTTGCTTTACTTGGGGCACATTATCAGTGCAAATGGTGTGCGGGTAGATCCTAAAAAAATTAAGGCAATATAAGATTGGCTACCACCTACTAATTTATCACAGCTTAAGGGGTTCTTTGGACTATGTGGTTTTTACAAGAGGTTCATGAAGGGGTTTTCACAGGTTGCTGCCCCACTTACAAACTTGACAAAAAAGGGGGCATTCTCTTGGTCCGAATCAGCATAGAGGGCTTTTGATCAATTCAAGGTACTGATGAGTTCATGTCCAGTGTTAGCTATTCCTGATTTTTCAAAACCATTTGAGTTAGAGTGTGATGCTTCAGGATAGGGTATAGGGGCTGTCCTAATGCAAAGCAAGCATCCAATAGCATATGAGAGTAGAAAATTGAGAGGGGCTGAAAACACTTATTCCATATATGATAAAAAAATGTTGGCTATTATGCATGCTTTAACAAAGTTCAGATAGTACCTTGTTGGGGGCATATTTGTAGTTAAAACGGATCATAGCAGCCTTAGATATTTCTTAAATCAGAAGGATCTTAGTGAAAGGCAGCAAAAATGGGTTAGCAAACTTCAAGCCTTTGACTTTGACATTGAATACGTGAAGGGGAAAAGGAATGTAGTGGCTGATGCACTCTTTAGGAGGCCACATTTGTGCATAATTTCTGAGATAGCAGCTGATTGGAAAGAGGCAATACAAGCTGATTATGCAAATAACCCATTCACGAACAACATACTTGATGGATCATTGAATGATGAGAGGTATAGTGTTAAGAATGGATTGATCTTGTACAAGGGACGAATACTTTTAGTGGCTAAAACTAAGTTTTTGGAACAAATTTTGAAGGCATTTCATGACACTCCATTGGCTGGTCACCCGGGATTCTATAAGACATACAGGTAGATCCTTGAGAGGTTCTCATGGAAGGGGGTGAAAGATTACATAACCAAGTATGTTCGTGAGTGTCAGGTGTGCCAACAAAATAAAAATGAGCTCACATTTCCTGCTGGTCTGCTGCAACCATTACCCATTCCTACTCAAAAGTGGGAAAGCTTAACTATGGACTTCATCATAGGACTTCCCAAGGTGCAAGGAAAGGACTGTGTCTATGTGGTAGTGGATAGGTTGACAAAATTTGCTCATTTCTTTGCTATATCAGCAGGGTTCACAGCATTACAGGTGGCTGATTTGTTCTTCAAGGAGGTGTTTAGACTACATGGGGCACCAAAAAACATCATAAGTGACAGGGACAACAAATTCATGAGTTTGTTTTGGAAAGAATTATTCAAGCTATGTGGTACAGAGTTGACTCCCAGCACTAGTTACCACCCCCAAACAGATGGACAAACTGAAATAGTTAACAAGTGGTTGGAGGGTTACTTGAGGAACTATGTTCAGGGGCAGCAAAAGGCTTGGGTTAGATGGCTGCACCTAGGGGAGTTTTGCTATAATTCCACTTATCATATGTTCATCAAGATGTCACCATTCATGGCACTGTATGGGTATGAGGCTCCTAGCTTCATTGATTTACTATTTGGTGATTGTCGGGTGCCTAGGGCTAAGGACTTCCTATAGGAGAGTCAGGATATCATGAGATCTTTGAGAGAAAACATACAACAGGCGCAAAAGTTATATGCTGATCAACATCGGATTGAGAGAGAATTTGAGGTGGGTGACATGGTTTACGTCAGGCTACAACCATACAGGCAGTCCACTCTTAAAAAAAGTGGAGTAGAGAAATTGAAGCCTCGATTCTATGGCCCTTTTAGAGTCACGAGGAGAGTTGGTGAGGTTGCATATGAGCTGGAGTTACCAGAGGACAACAGGGTGTATAATGTTTTTCATGTATCTCGCCTCAAGAAGGCTTTGGGACATAATGTAGTACCTTCAGCAGTGCTACCACCTTTGGACAAGGAGGGGAGATTGGAGTTGATACCAGAGGAAATCATTGACTTTAGGGAGAGGACAGTCAGGAGGAGAGTGATTACTGAGTACCTGGTGAAGTGGAGGGATCTACCTGTTGAGGATGCAACATGGGAGAGTGATTAGATACTTTAGCACTTAGCGTTACGATTGCTTGAGGACAAGCAATCTTTGGGGAGGGCGGATTGTAATGTCCCCTCCTAGTCAGACATCTGTGGGGCATGACCGCCAATTTCCGAGTTCCTATTGGCTAGGTGGCTTTGTTAAGGGATTCAATTCCAGTTGAGTTGGTGTTTATTGTCGGGTATTTCTATTTTTAGCAAGGGTCAGTGATTTGGGGGTTGCCTGTGATGAGCCTCAGTGCTTCTCAGTTGTTCTCTAGTTGAGCCTTTGGACAATGATTTGCTATTTTTAGTATATTACTAAAAATAGTAAGTTCTTTTTCGGAGCATGGACCATGTCTGGCTTGCCAATATTTGGTATATTTTGATGATTAAAGTCACTTGGAGAAATCATTTTAATATTTGGCTAATGTTTTTAAAAGGTATGTTAAAAAGTGACTTATGTTATAAAGTTAACTTAAGGGGTCATAAGGGGGCTTAAAAGTGACCAAGGCACCTAGTCTTATCACTTAAAAGTGTTTTTAAAAGTTAAAATATTATGACCCTCACCTTGGGCGTCCCACTTTGGTGAAATATTTTAAATAAATTAAAAAAACAAACAAAATCTTTGCAAGGCGTGGGTTTAGGGCTTTGGGCGCCCAACTCAAGGAAGAAACATAAAAATCATTTGGAGGATCATTTTTGAATTATGCTGGAGATTGTTTGTGGAGACATGCTGCTGGTTTGAAACCAGAGATTGCAGACGAAGTTGAGGACGATACCTCTCAGTTCTAAAACTAGCCCCGGCGGTGAAAGATCTTGCTCAGGCTGGTGTTGGGTGTTTTCAGACAGAGAACACAATTGGGCTTTCAAGAATGAAGATATTTCAGTACTTTTGATTGGTTTGCAGTAGGGTTTTGGTGTGTGAGTGATATTTTTGGTGTGGAGTGCTTTATTTCCAATTTGGAGTGATATTTTTGCTATTTTTTGAAGTTTTTGGTTATGCCTGGGAATCACCTTTTTGCTCACAAGTCAGTTTTGAAGGATGATATGAAAGTGGCTATTGGTTCAAACATTTGCTCATGCTAGGGCGACCCTATTGATGCAATATCAGATTTTTTGGAAGAGTCTACAAATTTACCAAACAAAATCGCCCTTCTTGAGTAGTACGACCCTCTTGGTTGCTGTGCACAGAGATTTCAGGAGTGAAAGGTGGATTAAGCTTCAGTTTCTAGTACCCTTTGGTCTGCCTTTTAACTCTATACAGCTGGGTATCTTCATTTCTCAATCTTGGGTCAAGGTGTACTTGCAAGGGAGACTTCCAGTTTGCTGTTTGAGTTAATTCCCAGGTCTGATATTAAGTTTAAAATTCTGCTTTTTGTGCCTTTGTATGACTGAAACATGTTTTGAAAAAAATCAGAAATATCTAGCTTCTGAAAGTGTTAATTTCCAGCTTCTTTATGTTCTCTTTGTATCTATTGTTTATGCACAATGTTCAAAATTTAAACATGCAATGTAAACCCTTCAAAAAACTTCATGAAACAAGCACAAACAGCAGACAGTCAGAGGAAAAAACAGAAAAAAATTTGGCATAGATTATTACAGATAGCTTCAGGAAACCGCTCATTCTAGATAAAATGATCACTTCCTGCATTTATATTGCTCCAAAAATTCACAAAGATAGCATTCTTTTAAGGCCCATTGTGGACACCATCCACTCCCTTGCTTAGAAGCTATCTGCCTACCTTGTTAAGAAATTCACCCCCTTTGTGGGTAGGTCAAGCTCCTTCATTAATGATTCTGCCGATTTTGTTGATTTCATCAAGGTGAAAAGGGTGGATGATGATGACATCCTAGCCAGCTTCAATTTTGTGTTGTTGTTCACTGAAGTCTTGATGAATGACTCCATCGAGATTGTTAGTCACAAGACCAATGATGAAATGACTTCCCTTGTAGAATTGTGCCTACGGTTTGTTAATGATATCATGCAGCATCGATATAATACTCCAGCTATCTTCCTTGGCGAATAAATTAAATGATAGCTATGTGCTATTTAATTTATTTGAATTTAAGAGGCGCGATTCTTATAAAGAGTTTCTTCATTTGTTAAGCAACAAATATTAAATGAATAATACGTTATGTGTATTATGGCCGACCTTCCTTCATTGGCGCGATTAATTAAAAGAAGATATATTTTATCTTTGGCTGACTTATATCAAGTTAAGGGTGGCGTCCCTTCATATTGTATATATAAGAGATCACTCTCTCATTGTAAATCATCAAGTAAGTTCGATATTATATTCTGCTATTGAGAGTGCGAATCTCTTATAGAGCAGATTGTGAATTCAGTCAAGGACAGAGATAGTTATTAGAGAAGTGCAGATTATTATTGCATCTGTGTTAGGTGCTGAAGTTTGGCCTTGTTATTGGCCTCATTGTAAAGAGGATTGTTTCCTCTATTTATATATATAAGAGAGATCTTTGTTGCTGGGTTTTTCTCCCTCAAGAGGAGGGTTTTCCCAGGGTATCTGCTGTGTTATTGTGTCTGATTTTTGAATTAATTTTCTGTGCCTATAATCTGATCTTAAAATTTACACGGTTTACCTTCTTTACCTTTGAAGGCATGGTCTATGGAGAATTTGATTGGGTTGCCATGGGTTCCCCTTTATCTCTTGTTGTGGCCAACCTTTTCATGGAGCATTTCGAAGATATTGCCCTTAATTGCTCCCCCCTTAAATTGAGATGGTGGAAATATTATGTTGATGACACTAACATATGCTTGCCTTGTGACCCTAAAAGATTAGAAGATATCTACTCTCACTTAAACAACATTTATGAGTACATTAAGTTTACCAAAGTATTGGAAAATGATAACCACTTCGTTCTTCTCATTAGAAAAACTAATGGTTCCTTAGCTCATCGAGTCTTTAGAAAAAATACCCATATAGATCTTATCTTCATGCATCCTCCCTTCATCATGCAACCCAAAAAGCTAGTGCCTCAAAGACTTTGGCTATGAAGACCTTGCAAAATCATGATGCTGATCATTATGATCAAGAAATTTCTCACCTAACCCATGTTTAAAAAATAAATGTTTACAAGAGCAAACACAGTACTAGAGCTTTTAAACTAGCCAAATCTTGGAGTAGCTCTTACCCCATGGATGCTGACTTTTCTACTATTTCAGTTATGACCCTCCTTTACATTGAAGTCATCTCCTACAGGATTTTGAAAGTTTTCCTTAAAAATAGCCTTAAGTGTGCCTTCAAACCTTACACTACTATGAGAAGCCTTATCCCTTCTACCAAAGATCCTAGGGATCCCCTTATTAACTTTGGGGTCAACAAGATTGAGTGCTTGTGTGGGACTCCCTATATTGGGGAGACTGGCCACTCCATTAACACTAGGATTAATGAGCATAGTGCCAACGTTAAGCATGGTGGATTGAGAATTCTACCCTTGCTGAACACTCTTCCAACATCTAGCATGACATCCACTTGGAGGCCATGAAAGTTCTTATTAAAGAAGACAACTATTTCAAAAGAAAGCCAAAAGAGGTGGTGGAAATTGGTGGACACCCAATCAACCTTAACCAAGATGATGGTTTAGGCTTGAGCTTCTTGTGGCAACTGTTGCTAAACTCTCTCAAAATCAATGTCTCCACCCCTTCTTGATTGCTTTCTCCTCTTTCTCTCTTCTTTCCTTTTCGTGTTCTCTGGTTCAACCTCATTGTCTTCTCTTTCATGTTTGTTGCATTTCCTTCTTGTTTGTTCACTTCTTTCCCTTCTCTCTCCTCCTTCCTTTCTCCTCATTTTTCTTCACCTTGTTCTTCCCTTGTTCATTTCTTTGCCTATTTCCTTTTTAGATTGTTTTTTAGTACTTCGTTGTTCAATTTTGTGTAATTAGCTCTTTCTCTTTTCCATCTTGATTTTTTCTTTTCTTTTTTACTTAACTTTTTTATTTGTTTTTATTTTTACTCTCTTTTGTCTTCCTTTGTCCTTAATTATTTTTAGTCCTCTTGTTATTACCAATGTTTTTTGTGATAGTATTATAATGCTTTCTTGCTTTTCCTTCTTGTTTGTTCACTTTGTTCCTATTCTTCACCTCTCTTCCCTTGTTCATATCTATCTATTTCTTTTTTAGATTGTTGTTTAGTACTTTATTATTCAATTTAATTTTATTAGCTTCTTCACTTTCCCTCCTTGAATTTTTCTCTTTTTATATCTTTCTTTTTTACTATTTTCTGTTTTTGTTTTTACTTCTTTTTCTCTTCCTTTGTCCTTATTTAGTTTTGGTCCTCTTGTTGCTACTAATGCTTTTTTGATAATAAGATTATGATATTATTGGCAATGTTGTGCTGATAATTTTGTAATAATTGTAATATTATTTTGTGTACTATTATACCATCACCATTATTATTATAATAAAGCCAATACTATTATGATTAATATTTCAATATTTCTAGTTCCTTTTTATTATAAAATGCTAATAATACTACCGCTTTCTTAATACTACAATATTGCTAATTCTATCATGAATAGGATTTTTTTTATATTTTTTGTTCCCCTTTTATTATTATAATATTATAACAATACATATACTTTTTTTATTACAATATTATAATAATGCTCTCACTAATTTGATTGTAATATTATAATATTGCCTATACCATGGTGTTCTCAATATTATAGTAATAGTATCACTAATCTTGTACTTAATATTAATATTGAGAAAAAGAGAAATAAGCACAATACAATATTATTAGATATTGGAGTAACAATTACAATGAGGTTCATCTCTCCTTGTAAAAAGATTGAGAGATGTAATTGACAATTAAAATGTGACAATTGTCCACAACCCTAATGCTAATAATAACAACACTAATAAACCACTAAGTTATAACGGTGAAACTATTACTAAGTCACTATAGTGAACTTATTACAAAGGTAAGCCTTATTCTAATAACCCCTCTTAAGACTTATTGTACTAAAAGCAAAACATACCAACAAATAGATCAAAAACTAAAAACCTTAGAGCCAAATAGAACCATATATTCTTCAAAAGCTCTCTCTTTGAAAAGTTATTCTTGGACTAGGTTGAACTTCATCAAGCTGCCTTGTAACCCTCATAAGGTGTAGCTCCTGAGTTCTTGGATTCTACCTCTCCAAACTGTTGAATTGCAAACCTCTCAAATTATTGGACAACCATCCATGTTGAGCTATATCCATGGTGATTGTTCCATGACCCTTGTGAGGTTGTAATTCTCAAGGTCCACAAACTCTCAAACTAATTGGACAACCATCCATGCTGAACTTCATCTATGCCAGATCCCTTCCTATCTTCAAAGTGTTGGCTTCATAATATTTGTATTCTTTATCAATGAAGTTGTCACCACTCTTAGGCATATCATAAATGGCTTCAAGAGTACAAGCAATATTTGATACATGTGTGGCCATTAATGGCTTTGAGAGTATGACTTAAAATCTTCATTAGACAAATCATCCTCTTGATATTATGGAAACCCTTGTGTAATCACTGCAACCCTGAACATATGAAGGTGACTAAAAAATGAATTCTGAAACAACAAAACCCTAGAGATCTTAGTGAACAAATCTGAACTGAAAATGCCCTTTGTGCTTGCTGTTTTGACTGTTTTGGCTATTGATAAATCATAAATGCTTGAAATCGGGGGAATGAAAATTGCAGAAGTGTTGTTAAATTTGACTGAAATATTACTTTTCATTGCTACAGGGGCTGGAAACTTTGTCAATCAGCTAAACTATGCCAAAATCTGTCCGAGTCACCTCTCTTATTCATCTAGGCCACCAAAGATTACCTTTATCGATCCAAGTGTGCCTCAACCGACATCTATCGTTGCATTGAATATTAGGCACTCTCTATAGTTGACCTTGTTACTTAAAATGTAATGTCCCCTTTTGGGAAATTCCTAATTTTAGGCCTGCAAAACAATATTAATCACTAAAACTGATATTAGTAATAATAAGTATCAACTTTACGATAATATTCAAATTAATACATAAAATATTATAATGTTGAGAGCAATACATCATAGCTAAAACATCATAATATTTAGATCTATAGTTCATAGCCTCATTAATATTTGAATTCAAAATACTTGAACATCATTAATGATTATTCCAAGGCATTTTCCTATAATCAAACCTGTTGATGGGTGTTTTGTGACCGCACCAACACAGAATAAAGTTTCCCAACGGTCACTCTATCCTCTCTTGAACAAAGTCTCTTGCATGCTAAGATTGCGAGAAAGATCATGCGTTTAACTCCAAGGTTCTTTCATGCAGTGGATAGTCTCAGTTGGCTTGATGTGATTTGCTGGTAATCTCAAGGGGGACTTACGTAATTGTTCAGTTGAAGACCAAAGGAAAGGGATTTTCACTAGACTTCGAAAGATTTATCACTAAAGTTCAAGTTTCCTAAACTAACCGAAAAGTATTGAATTGAAATAAGAAGTGCTATGTTCTACTCTATGCGCGAGACGTGGGATCAATTCTTACAAAATTCAACCAAGCTCTGCTTTGCCTCACCTCGGACAACTTCCACAAAACCGGTGCAATCTTCAAGGGGAGTAACTAAAAGTATTCAGATCACAATTCAATATGAGGACACCATCACAACGACTCATGTCAACACATAAACCATAATCGAAGTTAAGTCCGCAATGTTCTAGTTGACCACGCAAGGTGAACACACCATCAGTGAGCCCGCTGGTGGTATGGATAAGTGAAGCTTGCTCAAATTAAACACCACATTCCACAATTACTATCTACTTGCATGAAATGAAATCTATTCTACTTTAAGCTACTTTAAAATGCTAAGTGATTCGGAAGGACGAAGAAGCCTCGCTAGCTACCCACAACAAAAGATGAAATCACCATCAATGAAAACTCTTTTTATTATGAGAGTGTTCACAACAACTTCTTACAAAGCATTCAATGAGAAAGCTTTCCTTCGTCTTCAATCTAAGCTATGCTATCAATCTATGCTATCTCCTAGTTGTCTCTCTATTCTATGCTCCTAATCTAATCTAATGATCTAATAATTACAAATGAGGGGGGGATGCCCCTTTTATAGAAGGCCAAATCCAGTGGACGACTTAGATTGAATTACAATGGAGGGTTCAGATCGAGCCACATAAGCCCTAACCCTAAAAACCACCACCAAGAAGAGTGGGGTAATAAATAAGCAATTAATGTCCACCATCCTTCTAGAAGATTCTTGTCTAGGAATGCGTTCGCACTGTCCTTTCCTCAGGATGAATCCGGTCAACGCAACCTCTACTTCTTGAACTGATATGGCAGGCACGTTTTCCAAGATGGCAACTCCTTTCTTCTGTTTGATGATGATTTTCCTCTTAGCTGTCGTTCTTCAACTCTGAAGTGTTTGAGGATGATTTCTAACCCCTGGGCCTTCATCATTTTTCCATCCTGATCTTGGAGAATTCTCCGGTCTTGGACTCAACCATTTCTTCCTTGTCACCTGCCTCCTTGAGTCGGGTGCATATTGGGTCTTTGAGGAGAAATTTCAATACTTAGCCATTTCTTCTAACATCTCCCTTCGTGGCTTGGGCGCAAATGAGACATCATGGAGGAGTTCAGCATGTAACTTTTCCTTTTCCAAGGTTGTAACGTTGTTTTGGAGTATCTGTTCCATCACCTCAAGTCATCACTCGTTGGTCCCAGCGTTCATCCTGCAAAACAAACAAAAGGAAGAGCATCAAAACACTTTATGATATAAAATCTCTTCACGTACCTAATCTCCATGTTTCGATTTTCAAGACCTGATTGATCTCTGGATCAGATAGAATTCATCATTTTCCTCTAGCAAATTTTGCCTTCTTCATAACCTTTCATTACGGGCGCACTTTGACTATGTCCTTCAATTTCTCATCAACTTACTCCTTGCTCTTCTTTGGGCGTATTTTAAGAGTCCTCATCATGGGCGCATTTCCTGGGGTCAACTTTCATTTTTACCACTTAGAATATTTCTAGGCCACTTTATCCTTCCTAGGGCGCATTTCAAGGGATTGGAGTTCATGACTTAAGCAAACTTCATCCAACTTCTTCAAGGGCGCATTTGGAGGTGTCCACTTTTGTTTTGAAACACTTAGAAAGTTTTCTAGCTTCTCATCACAACTGGGCGCATTTACCACCTTGCACTTTCATCTTCAACACTTAGAGAAAATTTCAAGTCACCATGCTCCTTAGTGACAAGGGTGCATTTGGGGGGTGGAGGTTCCCCTCTATAACACTTAGAAATTTTTGATGCCACCTACTTCTTGAGGGTGCATGAAGGGAGGTCTAGTTCTATTTTCCATCACTTAGAAACTTTTTTGAAGTCTCCTCCTTGGCTAAGGCGCATTCCAGGGGTCCTCCTTCCATTTCAACACTTAGGAATATTTTCACCTCAACCCACTTTATCTTGGGTGTATTTGATCCCTTACGCTTTTCATTTTCGAGGCCTTAGAAGTATTTCCTATCTCTACCTGCCCTTTGGGCGCATTTTGGATGGGTGAGCTCCCTATTTTTCTTTTTTATGACTTAGAGAAATTTTCCATCTCTTATCCCTTGGGCACATATGAGGGAACCTACTCTTATTTGCCATCACTTAGAATATTTTGCATCTCCCTCCTGGTGACTTGGGCGCATTTAGGCCCTCTTGCTCTCATTCCTCAGCCCTTAGAAATTATTTTTCTATGTTACTCCTCCCTTAGGGCGCATTTGAGAGGGTGTATTATGAGTTTGTGCCTTAGAAA
Source organism: Sequoia sempervirens (assembly GCA_007258455.2). Classification (NCBI taxonomy): domain Eukaryota; kingdom Viridiplantae; phylum Streptophyta; class Pinopsida; order Cupressales; family Cupressaceae; genus Sequoia; species Sequoia sempervirens. Next base: position 13,582 of record VDFB02337021.1, on the reverse strand, counting down.
AATTTCAAGCTTTCAACTTATGATGGGCACATTCCACCCCTTAAGCTTCCATTTCAAAACACTTAGAATTTTTGAAGTCACCTTTTCAACTTTGGGCACATTTAGTGGGTCATGCCTCCACTTTTGTTTGCCTTAGATGTTTTCTAGGCTTCCTCACAAGATGGGCGCATATGGGGTGCTGTGCTTTCATTTTCTCATGCCTTAGAATTTTTTTGAAGTCATCCCCTCAAGCTGGGTGCATTTCACCCCTTGTCATTCCATTTTTCAACACTTAGAAAATTTCCACATCTCCTTCACAAGCTTGGGCACATTTCAAGGGTAGTGCCTCCATTTTATCATTACTTAGAAACTTTTTGAAGACATCTCCTCTCCAGTTGGAGCAAGGGCGCATTTCATCCCCTTAGCTTCCACTTTCACCAGACTTAGAATTTTTCTTGCCTACCCTTCTTCAACTTGGGCGCATTTAGGGGGAGTAGCTTCCAGTTTCATGACTTAGAAAATTTCTAGCCTCATTTTTCCTTGGTGGGCGCATTTGAGACCCTCTACTTCCATGTTTATGCCTTAGAAAATTTTCACCACCCTCTCCTCAACATGGGCGCATTTGGAGGTGTGCTCAGGAATTTCCAAACACTTAGAAAGTTTTTAGGCTTTCATGTCAATCTGGGCGCATTTCATGGGGGTGTCAGGAAGTTCTTGACGCCTTAGAGACTTTTCTTCAGCCTTCTCCAAGTTAGGCGCATTTCAGGGGTGGAGGAGCAATTTTCAACACTTAGAAAATTTTATGCTTCCATCACAAACTTGGGCGCATATGAGGGTCTTTGCTTCCAGTTTATCCATGCCTTAGAAAATTTCCACGCCAGCCTCTCAACTTGGGCGCATTTGGAGGGTCCTGGAGGAATTTTTACTAACTTAGAATATTTCTCAATTCCATCTCCATCAAGGGCGCATTTTGGGGGGTGAGGAGGAATTTCTCATGCCTTATACGTTTTTCCTTCAGCCTCCTTCAAGTTGGGCGCATTTGAGGGGGTATCAGGGAATTTTTATGCCTTAGACAAATTTTCTCCATCCTTCAAATTGGGCGCATTTGAGCTTCTCTCCTGCCAGTTTCATCACAGACTTAGAAATTTCTTCAGGCGTTCACACTTGCTACCCGTGCTGGCCTGCTTTTTTTAGTAACTTCTTGATTTTTGAATTTCTGCAACTCTGTTTGACTTGAAATTTGCCTGACGTGATCCTCATAGGTTAACTGACCTGTTCACACTGATGCTTCGTGCTGACCTGCTATTTATAGCCCTGTTCTGGAGGTGACTTACTATAAATAGTAAGTACTCAGATTGCGTTCAAATTTTACCAGTGGATTCCTTGAGAGATGCTGATCGCGATGGGATACATCAGTTTTCAGAGATTCTAGCGTTTTACCCCTCATTTTGAGTCCCGAAGTTGGAAACCCTAATTTGACTTGCATGTGCCTCAAATGACTTTCGTTTGACCCCATTTCTGTTGCATGTTGCTTTGTTCGTGATACTGAAGCGCTAGGGAGCTGTTGAAGTGATCCTGCTAAAAATAGTAAGTGTCTAAAAATGTGACCAACCAACTGCCAGATGAGTTTGCATGTCACATTGCCTGAGAGATCTCAAGAAACCCAGAAAAACCAAGTAAACTGGCCTGCATGCGGGCATTGGCTAAAAATAGTAAGTTCTTGAAAAGTGATCATCTTGTCTCGCATGTTACATGGTTGTGTAGCTCTTGAAAAGCCCATAAAGAATATCCTGACATGCATTGAAAAACCCTGCATGCGAACCCTAAAAACAACCTCCGAAGCTTGAATTGCTGAAAGCCAGTATCTCAGTTTGCATGTTATATCGTTGCGAAGGTCTCGGAAAACCCAGAAAGAGTATCCAGACATGCATTGGAAAATTATACATGCAAACCCTAGAAAAAAGCTTCCGAAGCCCGGACTGCTAAAAATAGCAAGTTGTCAAATTCAGCTCAAAATTTGTAGGTAGGCAGCTTAAGGTGCTTTGAACGCAGTGTAATAGTCAGAATTTCAAAAGTGATGCAGAAAAGGTCTCGAATTGAGTACTTACTAAAAATAGTAAATTGTCAGAATTCGATGGAATTTTGCTGGGAACTTGCTGGAAGCTTCCTGAACGCAGTGTTAAGCTCAGACTTCAATTCTGTCACCCAATTTGACTTCAAACTGGCCTGAAGAATGCAAACCCTCATTTTACAGACTTAGCCAAAATTTCCATTCAAATGGGCACATCCTTGGAAAGACAGACGAAACCAAGAGAGACAGCAGCAAAACGACCCAAAAACCAAAGCCAAAAGACTGAATGGAGCAAAAAAAGGGGGTCCCCATTTTAAATGGGGTGATGTGTGAAAAGGTCACAACACAACCATATTAGGAATTCACTAGAAATGCTTGCAAACCGCAATCTCAAGGGTGGTGGCCATTGTATTGTGAGAGCATGGAATGATTCTAGATCCATTCCATCCCTAAGTCCGCCTTGGAGGCTGGCCGTCCTCCTCGATCAGCCCAAGAGCACCATTTAGGCCTCCAGGCCCACGAGTATGGCAAAACCTCCAATTCATCCATCTCGGGGTGGTGTGCTTGATAAGATGCATGAAGGTTGTCTTCTTCAATCAAGCCCAAGAGCACCAATTAGGCCTCCTGGCCCACAAACATGGCAGAACCTCCAGTTCATCCATTTCGGGGTGGCATGCTTGATATTAAGAATTCCTAGCCCTTTAACATCTCGTGACTCACAAGGTTGATTGGCCTCCCTATTTGCAAAACACTTCTATATATTCAAAATATATTGCTAAAGGAATTTGCTATATTAGTTGCTAATTTACTTACAAGTGGTTGTAATAACTTGATTTTTGCAATTAACACACACACACACACACACACAAACACAGACACACAGACACACAGACACACAGAGACACACACAGACACACGCAGACACACACAGACACAGACACATACACACACAGACACACACGTAGACACACACAGACACACAAACACATACACACACAAACACACAAACACACCGACACACAGACATAGATACACACAGACACACAGACACAGACACACACACAGACACACACACAGACACATAGACACACACAGACACAGACACAGACACACAGGCACACATGCACAAACACACATACACTCAGACACACAAACACAGACACACACAAACACACGGACACACACAGACAAACAGACACAGACATAGACACAAACACACATAGACACAGACACACAGACACACAGACACACAAACACACAAACACACAGACACAGACACACAGACACAGACACAGACACAGACACATGATTATCTTTTAAACTTAATTCCCAATAATATTCTTGCTGAAAACAATATTTATTTCCAATAGATGTTTTATATTTCAATTACTTATTTTCCTTTTTTTGCAATTTTCCACTTGATTGATATGCTGAATTGATATTTGAATGTGTGTTACTTGGATGAATTGATGATTGAATGATTTGAGGATTGAATGATTTTGATGCTTGAATGATTTGATGATTGAATTATGAATTGATTGATCTTTTGATATTTTGATTGCTTGATTTCTTGATGGATAGATGAGTGATGATTGCTGATTGAATGTCAATGAACTGATTTACCCTTTATATCTATTTCTTGAAGGAGTCACCACCCTTCACAATAAATGAGTCACCACCCTTCATAATAGACGATTTACCACCCTTCATGGCCGCCTTTTGAGGATAATACGTTATTTCCAAATTGATTGATAGATTTATTCCCCATTGATCATTTCTTCACAAGGAAATGATCCCCCTTTCATATCTTATTATTAAGTCAGAACCTTTTACATTTGAAGAGTCACAACCTTTCACATTAGGAGTCACATCCTTTCTCACATCATCACTACTCTTGAGAACATAATTTTATTTTACTTGCAATGTCATATAAGGTTCTATTCTCAATTGAATTATTGAATGATGTTATGAATGTCTTTCTCAAATGAAATGCTCTCCCTTTTATATCTCAAGTTTGAGGGAGTCACACCTCTTCACCTCTATTGCCTTTTCAATAGTTACAACTCTTCATCGCTGCATTTGGAGAATAATAATTTAATTGTAAATAAGTTAATTTGTTAGTGCTGCTGTCTATTACTTGTAATCAGTTCTAATAATTCTTCCCTTCCCTTCCCTTCTAGATCTACCTTCCTTATATACCTTATCTTGCTCAAGAAACCTTCATATGCTGGTTGAGCATTCTTAACAACTTATCTTTATTTAATGCCAGTTTGGTGTAATATTAATTATCTTTATTGGTTTCTTTTGAAACATAGGCTGTAGACATTTAGGAATTAAATGGGACATTACATAAAACATTTGGCAGGCACCCGTTTCAGAATGTGTTGTCATTGAAATTGGTAAATTTGTCATAGGCTTGCCCAACCTCTCATTTGTTACTTGAAAAAACCTATCCTCTATCCAGGTGCTAAGTTTCATTGCTCTTGTCATTTAAAACATGTTTCAATTTCTAGGCACCAATATTAGTTAGGATTGCCACTTGAATGATGTCTCCTAGCTCTAAGGTGCATTGAAACACCACTATTGTCACTTAAATACCTATTTATTAGTCTAGGCATGCCTTTACTTTATCCTTGCCACTCAAACAAGTCATTACAGGCATAGTGGACTCGCCAATTACTTGGTAGGCCCAATTTTTTAAAAACTTAGGACTCGACAAAAATTCAGACAAAAACTCGACAAATTTCTCAAACATTCGAAAATACATAATTTTGAAAAAATATTCTAAAAAACACACGCACATGATTGAATTTGTAGGTACTAAATCAGGTTAGGTTAACACAAGGAAGTGTGGTGTTGATGGTCAAGCCGCGAGGGTAGTGAAGGATAGAATAATAGGTTTTACTAATGTCAGCAAGATCTTCATAGATCGTTTTATAAACATTAGGTTTAAATCCTTATTTTAAGATCAATCTTTCTCTTCCTAGTGTTGCCAATCTTTGTTCATGAATTGACATAGCAACTAATCTATACACAATGCAATTATGGATACAAAGACTTAAAAAGAGGACAACTATTTGTATTTAATGTTCTAGTAGATCTTCACACCATTGATCTAGGTTTTAATACTAAGTTGCCAAATCATAATTGGGTATAGCCGTATAGGTATGGTTACATGGGTGTGGTATGTTGGTATTACATTTTTTTGCGGTTGGGTACATTTTGGGAACATCCAAACAAAAATTATATAAAAATAAGAAATATACATATTTGCAGCCTAAAGAATGGAATTGAGTTCAAAGTACCACATATCATGCATATACTTCTATGTTGCTGGCTTTGGTACTGGTCTTGGTTCGGGTTCATGGGTCTGGTTTGTGGATTTGGCTAATTTTTTTTGGGGTTGGGTTTGTCTGTACAAAAAAAAATGTAAAAATCATATATATATATATATATGCAACCTAGAAGCAGAATTAAGATTAGAATATCACATAACATCATATAAAGACTTTATGAAAAACAAAACTACCATAAACTTGAATGCCATTTAAAACATGCATGATAAATATTCATTGTTCAAACTTCAAGTTCAATATTAGAATAATAATATCAAATTCAACACTTTTAATCATCAAATGGATTTTCTAAATCATCAACATCATCATCATCATTAACATTAGATGATGTAGGAACATTAGATGAACCACAAGCAACACCAATGGCACTGTCAGTGCCACTTGCACTAAAAGTGTGCTGGCTTTTGGAATCCTCATATGCAATATGTTGGGAAGTGGAAGCATCCAAATCCGTATGCTTTGGCTCTATATCCCACAACTTTGTGTCCCCTTCCTTGTAGTCATGTTGTTTGCATGAAAGGAGACACAAGTTGGAATGCACGTATACTAAGTTCTTTGCGCTTTTGGAGTGTAATCTATTGCACTTTATTGAGTAGATGAAAGAATATGTGCTCCAATTCCTCTTAGATGCGGATGAACTAGCAACCTATGAAGAGAAAGTAAACAATTAAAGTTATACATTATATTTATTAAAACTTTAAGGACTAAAAAATAAAAAATTATAAAACTTGTGATATAACTTTGATTGCGAGGGGTTGTAGGTGTTGGAAGAATTGGCCATGGAAGTACCACCAACTATGAGCATCCTTCTTAAAAATATCACGAAAAGGCTCAACACTTTGACCATTTGAGTGCACAAAACCAATGAACTCATTCGTGACTACATCTCGCAATTCCATTTTAGAGAAGAGTCTATGGAATTCTGCCTTGTACCCTTTAGCCACTTCAAAATCTTTATATGGGGGAAGCCTTCCTGGCATAGAAAGAATCTCAACATTGTAGTATTTTGGAGTCAATGTGAAGGCAAGAAGATGTAATGGAGTGGTCATTTTGTTCCATCTTCTTCTACAATTGCATGCACTTGTTTGAAGAAAGTCTCTTCAGGGTCTTGCTCTTTCACATTTATGATGCTCTTCATCTTCTAAATCATTGAGTCGATGCCATCATATATTTCTCCAATGCAAGGCTTGTCCATGTCTATATAACGAATCGTGCTCAAAATGGGCTTGGTTAAGCTAAGGAGATACTCCACACAATCCCACCATGAGTCATCTAATATCATTTGTTTAATTTTTGTTGCCCTGTTAGAGTTGCTTTGTGACCATATAGACCAATTTTGGCTAATCACCATGCTAGAAAGTGCCTCTCTAACTTTCACAAGTCGTCTCAAGATGATTTTGTTAGAGGCGAAATAGGTCTCTACAACCTATTAAAAATACAAAATAAAATAATTAAAATTTAAAAGCAAACTTTAAATGAGAATTAGAATACACAATCAAATTATGAAAATGTAAAATTTTATGCTACTTCACTTACCTTCAATAGCTCCAATTTTGAAAATGATCTGAAAATGCCTTGAGACATGTGGTGGTTGGTGATGAACATTTGGATGTCCTCAACCTCTGCATACAACTCTTTGATCCAATCAAGTTTGTTCCCAATCTTTTGTAGCATAAGATTGAGAGAGTGGACCGCACAAGGTGTCCAAAATATATATGAATATTGTTCCTCAACCAACAAATTGACAGCTCTACAATTCTTTGCGTTGTCTGTTACTACTTGAACACTGTTAAGGGGACCCACTTCCTCAATGGCTGTGATGAGAATATCAGCATTAAATCGGCCATCTTTCACCTTCCTCTCACAATCAACAACTTTCAAAAACATTGCCCCTTTAGGGGACACTGCTATGACATTGATCAAGGGCCAATTTTTTGCATCTTTCCACCGATCTGAAACAATGGATACACCTGTCTCAACCCATGAATCCCTTATGGCCTGCAATGCATCTTCAACGTTCTTGACCTCTTTTTCCAATAAGGTGCTACACACCTTCTCATAACCTGGGCTGTTGTGTACCCTTTTGGAGTTTCATTAACTGTTTTCAACATCTTTTTCCAATATGGAGAGCGAACAACATTAAAAGACAATCCATTTGTATAAATACATCTAGCTACATGTTGGTCAGCAATGTCTCAACTCTCATTTTGAAATGCACTTTCCAAGGGTCCCTTTGGTTTTTTTGCTTCTAATCAGTTGTTCACTTTGAGGATGAGGAGTGTCAGAAAATGGATGGTTTTCTACCACAACATTGGGACTAGATGCGGGCTGCATTCCCTTGGATATATCTTTTATTAAGGGGTGACTTGATTTACGGCCTGCCCATTCATCTGCTTGTTCTTGCTCCATAATATATCCTATCACTGTCTCTGATGGCACAACTACACCATTCTTTCTAGGGCAAGGTTTGAAGCTTTGTCCAGGTATTCCATAGAAATGAGCTTTCACTGGACTGTATGAACTAGAATATCTAACATCACACCCATTGCACATCCAAACGTAACACCCACCACCTGGAACCTGTTGCATCATTTGAACATATTTCCATAGAGGATAATTCGGATCTGTTCTTAATTTACATTGAGCCGTGCAGCTAGAACTAGTTGCCATTGTGATTCCTATGGCAATAAATTTTGTAAACAACAGATTCAAAACAAAAACAAAAAATTGAATACAAAAACCTAGCTCTTTTGAATCTTTGATACATTCCTAGAAGAAAGGAAAAAAACATAGATAAACAAACAAAAAATTTGTTTCTTGTTTGTAAAACAAAAATGGGGGAAAAAAATTAAATGAAACTTACCTCTTTGCAAAAAATTCCTTCTATGATCTTCTTGGCAGCCAATAAACACTTGTAAATGCATAGGAATGACAAGGCAACCGATGTAGAACCTTCAAAGATCAATCTTCATCTCTCTTTGTTGATCCAACAAGCAAAAAAAATGTTCAGCCTCTTCGAATCATATTTTCTTTTTGCAAAAGAAATGAACAAAATGGATTTGTTTGGTGTTTAATGTGTTTTGCAAGTCAATATTAGGGTTCATTTGGGCGCCCAGTCAAATCAATTGACTAAAATGATTAAAAAAGCAAAAATAAAATTAAAAAAGCGTCAAAATTGGACGTTGTAGGGACGGGTTCCCCGCGGGTTCGCTTGGATCCACCTGGGTTCATCCTGGGTTTCCTTTTGCAGCCCTCGGCCTGGACCCACAGGTGAACTGGACCTGTACCTGGATCCGTTTCAAATTGGACTGAGATCTGGCTGGTCACCTGCAGGATCCGGTGACACAGATTTACTTATTAAAACAGCCATAAATTTATAAATTTGAAGTACAATATTACCAATTCAATATCTATTGTCAATTAGTCAAACTTGAATGTGATGATAGATATATGTTGTTCAACATTAAAATATTACAATTAGTAATCAGCATTGTATGGCTCATCATCAAGACCAACATCATCATCATCATCATCATCATCATCATTATTGACTGTTTGTTGAGGCTGGTTCGAGTAGCAAGACAATGGAAATCTATTGCTATGTTGACTGAGCAATAGAGGGTGGGTTTTTTTCTGAGACGTTCAAGCAGCAAAAGGTGGCATTTGTTTACTGTTTCTCACTATCCCTTTAGCATTCACGACTCTTTCCTTGTTCTTGCAACTTGTTGAACTCACAAAATTAGTGAAATGATGTCATTTAGGGTTTTTCAGTGGTCCATAAGTCAAAAAAACATGTCAAAAAATTGCTCACTTTGAAATCATGATGAAAATGCCTTGAATTGCCATGTTTGACTTGGAATTACTTGGGTTTGTTCCTTGCTGATTCCAAACAATTATGACTCGAAAAAAGGAACCTGCCGAAATCCACTGGTGTTTCAATTCAGAATCCGGTTCTAGTAAAGATTGTACCCGCAAACAATTTTCTTTCCTGCCGATTTGGTAACCTAGCTTTAATATCAACCACCCTTGGTAGATGATGCCATCTCCACATGATTTGGTCATAGAGGATGTCATGGACAACATTCAACTTCTCTGAAAATCCTTTGGGAAGAAGCTGTGTTACATACATTGCCATTATTGTGGTTGCTGAAGAGGTTGTTTAGATTTGACGACTTCTTTTAGGAAAACCAAATTCCCACAAAAAGGAATATTTGGGGGAGCTTAATCCTCTTGGTCAAGTCTATATGTGATTCTATACCCTATTGTAAATGCAAATGTCTCAAGACTAGTAAAAATATTTTGCAAACATAATCCAGAAAGCGAGAATGGTCTGCTGCTCAAGGAAGCATTGTCAAAATGAGTACTGAAGAAAAATATTGACACACATTCTGAAAATTAGTGCTCTATCAGTATTATTTTGGTTGAAGATTGCAAAGTGGGGCCAATACCCATATGCAGGGTTGCTAATCCTACTTAGACAATCAAAACAAGCTGCACTAAACAACCAAACAAAAAGGGGAAGAATGCATATGGTTTGGTGTTTTCTCTTGGTGACAAGAAGTTAGAACCCTTTTCCATTCAGCCCCTCAAAGTTATTTTTATAGCTGATCTCATATCTAAAAATAATGGACTTAAAACTCTTATGGCCCCTTCGAGAATTTGCCTTTTGCTGCCTACCTCTATCATGCCCCCTATTTCAAACGAAGGAAATAATTTAATAATTTAATTTAAGTCACCCAAATAGTAACTTTAATTTTATATAAGGCAACTTATATTTTTTTATTAAATTATAAAATACCTAATAAGGATTTTATAAAGTGTTTTCAAAAGAGGGCTTAAGATGTTATCAAAAGCGTCGCTAGGACGATGGGGCAAATTGAAATATTAAATTAGAAAGAAAAAATAAAAATTCTAGAGACTTCTTAAGGAGTGCTAAAAATAGCAAACAAGTGATTGTAAAAGGAGCTGGGCTTTAAAAAAAGCATCTGCTGTTTTGAGAATAAACCCCTTTCTTGAAGTTTGAGCACCTAAGCCCTCAAAAACCCTCTAGGTTTCAAAATTAAGGGCGAAAACCCTCATGGTTTACAGATTGGATTTGGGAACGAAAGCCCTCATATCTATCAGAAGCAATTCCATCTAGGGATTGCATTTTTGTTGAAAGATGGTGTTAGGAGTGTATTGAAGATTTCATGAATTGTGCCAAAGATTGAATTATTTCCAGATTTTATTTGGTTTGTGGTTTTCTAGTTTCAGTTATTTTTGGTTGTTAGGATTTCTTCGAAATATTTCAGTTTGGTGTTGTGAGTTTTCAGTATTGATTTCCCAAATCATATTTCAGATTGACTTGATGATAATCCAGATTAAATGTGAAATAAAGGTGTTTCGCTAAAGTGATTGTTATTAATACAGGATTTATATTGGATTAATTAATTACTATCTAATCCATATTGTGGAGCTACTGTATCTATTTTTGCTGCTAGCCGCAACTTTTATGTATACTGGCCACCTTAATTCATTGAGTGCAGCCCAGGATAAAATTTGTGATAGTTTGAGGTTGCAGTTTTTTAAAAAAGGAGACAAAATAAGTGCTGCTGCACCCCTTTTCAAGCAAGTTAAAGGGTTATCCGTTAAAGACTAATGGTATGGGGCCTGCAGCATATAAGAAAAGCTGCGATGCATTTTTTATGGTGTAAAGCTGCTATTCCATTTTTTATTGCTTTTAATTCCTTTGATGCTGCTACTAAGTGATTGGGGAACAGGAATATGAAGATGTTCTGATAATTGTTTTTTTACTGTTAATTCCTCCTCATCATAGCCTTTTAAAGGCTAATAAAATATTCATTTCCAGCCTCTAGCCCTGCCGTACAATTGGGGGACAAATTCTGATTATTTTTCAACAAATAAAAATTCTGGTTTGCTATTATAATATTGGGTGTATATTATTGGTTGAAGGCATTTCATTGAAGATAATATTTGTAATATCTTGCAGCCATTTTATTCTCATTTCTTGCCTGCTTGCTGCAGTGGGTTTAGGCAGCCATACCAGCTTGGTAGGTTGCAAATATTGGGTATGATTTATATTTCAGAATTGATCAAAATATTCTGCTGTTATGATAAATAGTTCTAGGATATTTATGTAGTGATATTCAGCCATGTGTATTGAGTTTCTGCATATGAACATTCTATCCAGCATTGTGTAAGAAAATTGCAGATTGATCACTCATTAGTAACATCATCTCAGCATTAACAATCTTTGATTCCGGAGCATTGAAATTTTCTGTTTGGCACATTCGTGCATCAATCGTACAATGGTTTTGGTACAATTTACAGCATTGTTTCATGCTTCATGATACTCTCAATTCTCAAATATATTAGCTCCTATTTTGTAATAATCACCCCTAATTTTGTTTTTTGAAAATTATTTCAACTGAAATGAGATACAAAGCAAGGTCCTTTCCACTTTATGATCACCTAGTTCCCGAAATGGGCAAGGTGAGAGCATACGGTGTCCAAGACTACAATTAATTGGAATGCTTGCAATTGAAAAGAAAATACATCAGGTGGAAAGCTGGCCAATCTCACTTATTTAGTGGAGTGCTTATGCAACTAAAGAAGAACACTACATGCTTATTCAATGGAGTGTGATTACAAAGCAACCACTTATTCAGTGGAGTGAGTAAACATAGAACTTCCACTTTTCAGTGGGTAAGCAAATACAAAATCTCCACTTATTTAGTGGGATAAGTAAATACAATGCTTCCACTTGTTCAGTGGGTAAGTCCAAACAATTTTCCACTTATTTAGTGGGGTAAGTACATATTGTTGGAGTTAAAATGACACTGAGAGGGGGGAGGGGGGGGGTGAATCAGTGTCTTAACAGAACAGATTTGACCAATTTTCAAAAATTCATAAACATAGCTCAGATTTGATCTCAATATTACTCTGATTAATGCATTCATGAGTTGAATGTAATCAGTCATAAACATAATTGAGAAAAGTAATAATACCAACAGTGAACTGAAACAACAACAACTTGTAAAGCAGTGAGCAAAATCAAAGAGACACAAGATTTTGCCGAGTGGAAAACCCTCCTGGGGTATAAAAACCACTCCCGAAATGCCTTCCAGGCTTAATCTTTTAAACAACTGTTTACAATGCCTTATAGGCTGATATTTGAGCACCCACTCAAGGAGCACCAACCCCTCGTTTAGAGATATCTATCTCAAGGAGTACCAACCCCTCAAATTATGATTTGAACAACAATAATAACTCAGAGGATTTCTCTATTTTCAGTTAAGCACATGTTTCTCTGTTTTCTCGTCTACAGAATACCTTAAAGATTCAATACTTGAATCCCTAAAATACTATATAGAGAAGAAATTTACAATATCTCTGCATCTTGTTATTCAGATTTTATTGCAGAGTTTATCCATACATTTTCATACAGCCAAGGAATGATAATCTCAGAATTACAACAACCGAACAAAAACATAGTTTTCTGCTTCTATTTATACATCTTTTTAGGTATCAAATCTTCAATGAATTTTTGTGGTCAAAGGAGCATAGAGAAAAGATAACTCTTTGTGATATAAATGCCAGATAAGTAACTGTCATCAGAAGTAATGGCTGAACAACCAACCTGAGAATATTCAGACAGAAGTTAACAAAGCTGTTTATAATAGAAATCTTCATCTTGTACCTAGCAAGATTATTAGTCGAGGTGAAATTGATTTCCCAATACAAGAGCCGTTTCACCCAGCTAAGAGCCGACCTCAACAAATCTGAAACGTATGTGATCATTTCACTGCTTAAAAAGCACAACTGCCCACCACAGACAAATCTGCAACTCCCATGGCTCCATCAACCACTGTTGAGCTTTCAACCAGAAATGCACCAAATAAAGCTTCCATATACCACTGATAAAGTCGTTACAGCCAACAACAACAGAAACTAAAATTCTCATGATGGCGGCCAGGCTAGGGTTCCATACCCAGCCAAAAAGAATAATCACGAAATTTTTCCCTAAACTCTCATTTTCGTCGATGTAACGTTATGCCGAAGGCAATTAAATCGCTAGTTGTTTCCCCGTGTTTGAATTTCTGTTATTCATAGTGAAACAGTTGCTGAGACATCCACCAGTTATGCCGAAGGCAATTCAATCGTTAATCATACTTTG
>VDFB02337020.1:0-23974 GCA_007258455.2 Sequoia sempervirens | reverse complement strand
TTTTTAGTTATGCTGACAAGAATTTTTAATGAGAGAAAATTACAAACAGTTATGGATATATCCATTTCTCTGGACTGTAAAATTTTTGTTGTCGCTGGATTTCTTATTTGTAGAAAGTCACGCCAAGATTGAAGAATGGTGCCAAGTTTCAAGCCAAAAATGCATTTTATTATGTGATAACAGTGAAAGGAGACATTAAAAAGAAACACCTGTTTGGAGACACCGAACGAATTGAAAGACCAAGCATGCATCGTGCAGAGAACAAAAGAATATTATGCTATATGGGCATTTCAGGAGGATAAAAGATATGGTTGAGGAAATCCATTGAATCCTTACATCATCTGAGTGATTCACTGGTAAGAGCTAAATGTGCAAATATAGACCCATTTGAGTTATGTGGGCAGATTAAATGGTTGTTTTAAATGTATAGTTTGCATTAAATAATTGTGTGAACAAAGCGATCAGGCATTCAAAATTTCTTTGCATCTTAAAATGTGTTGTGGTTCAATCTTTGCACATGGTCATATTTATTGTTGACAGTTTCAGATTAATGGAACTATGTGGCAATCTGACATAACTGTTAACTACATTTGATAATGCTAATGTGGAATTGAAGCCAAAAGTCTGTATGGGTTATGTGACATCCAAAATATGATGATCATGTCTGGATCAAAGAATCTGACTCCACAATAATTCATAGTTTTCTTTTGTTATCTATGTGGCTGTTATTTGGCAAATAAAAGTGTTTGTTATAAATTGTGGAGAAATAAGGACATAATTGACGATATAAGGTGTGTCAAATTGTTTGTTTCCTTATTTACAATCATGTCAACATTCTACATTGATGATATATTATCTATATAAATTCATGTAAATATAAAAGATGAGGCTAATTAATATTTGAATGTTGGAGACAATACAAACATTTGTTCATGCAATTTTGTAACCAATACATATTATTGAGAAAAAAACTTAATATATTACAAGATTAGTTAGGGCACAAAAAGCAGAAAGATGTTAAGCATGATGTGTCTTCTTCTAACATTTCAGCAAACAAATAAAGTAAAACCAATGTGTTCTTGAAGAAAGGTCTTGTGTCTTCCCTTATGTCAGAAAAGAAAAATGTTGTGTCTAAGCTTTTGGGCCAAAAATGCCACCAACCAAAGTCACAAAAGCATAAACCCATTGTGAGAGTTTCAGAATCTCAAAAATCAAATAGGGGAAAATGTGGTCTTGGTTACAAAGGTTTTGTTGGATCTCATGTCTCAAAATATTCTAAACCCATAAAATTTGTATTAGGGGTGTAACATGTCCATTGTTCTACCCAATAATTTTACCATGTTTTAACCTCAAGTAAATATACTATGTTGCCAACACTTAGCAATACAAATTTTCTTTTCATAAATAATAATAATATGCACATTTAAAATAAAATTTATTTCAAACTTTCCCATTGCATTATAACAAAGTATTACAACTTTTCAAAGTAATGATTTCATATAACATAATCTCATGATAACCTCTCACTTTTACAACTTTCCATAGAAATGGATACATAAATACTTACATCACTTCAATGAGTTACTTGTACTAGGTATATGAATGGTCTAGGTAGTCCCCCTTCCAAATCTTGGTCGCCAAATGATGAGGAGAAGCATCACTCAAGCGCTTTTTCACCAACCATGGACTTAACGAAGTCCCTCACAAATCTACCTAACTAGTAAGATGACCCTCCCTTTGACGAAGAGATTGGTTTGGTAACCCCATAATAAAAATGACCTTCCCTGAGCTTGGTGTCATGTCCTACATATCTAGATATGTCACATAGTGGCTACAACCTACCATATAACATTACCTACCTAACATGTAAACCTAGATTGTAGTGAACTGACAGTGTAAACAGCGGCAACTTACACTACTTGGCCAAAATATTCATCACCCCTAATTCGGAATGGACGTCACACACTCACCCACCTTCCTAGCTCAATTTGTATTGACCATTCATATCCTATGCATATGCTATCCCCTTCATTGGATTATCCTAACCCCAAGAATAACCTATTTTCATTTCATGGTTACTATGACATTTCTACTAAAATAATTCACACATATAGGCTATCCCCTCCATTGGATTATCTAACCCTAGGAATAACCTATGAACTCTTTATGACTCAACTTTACATATCTTTATAATAAATAACTTCATATACTAAAATATATCTCAACAATAAATGGTTCTCTTCAAAAGTATAATCTCATCAATAATGACCTCAGCTGAAAGGCATGATCTCATCAATAAATGACCTTAATCAAAAAGGATATTTTGGTGCAGGGGCACCTAGTCAAATGTTGTCAATAGGGTCCAATGTTGAGTTTTTGTGTTTTTGAATCTAATTTAGGGGTAATAAGGTCTATTTAGACCATATCTAATGTAATGAGTCATGTGGGGTTAGGTTTACATTAAGTTGTTAGATTTTGTAAAATGTTGCAAAAGTTGCACAAGCAACTTTGCAATTTTTGTCTTATGTGGGAGTTGAACGGTCATTTAGTTCAAAAAGTGGTTATGAATTGTTGGTTTGGAGTTGAACAAGTTTAAATAGGCCTTGAAAACTTCAAGGAAGGTTTCATAAGTTGTTTTGAAGTTCAAACAATAAGAAGTGCTCCGTTTTTTTGCAATCTTTTGTGCATTTTTGCTGCTACAACATTCTGTACGGTTCTATATTGAGTGATTATGATCTAAAGTGCATTGAATTTGGTGGAGACATGAATTAACTTCGTTTTGGTTTGATTTCATAGAGTTTGAAGGTTTTTAGAGCAAATTTACTTTGAATGGTCTGAAAACCCTAAGTCAAGAGGGTTTGAACAAGAAAATGGCATATTAAACCATTCCATCGGTGAAAACCTCTGTAAATCAGTGGAATGGCTTTAGTTAGGATTTTTTCATTGTGGTAATGATTGTAGATGTAGGGGATGGAGGTAGGGAATTGTTTGAGCAAGCCCTAGCCTAATATCTCAATGTATTTGGCTAGAATTGATAGGTAGAGGTAGGCTTTTGAGATTAGAAGATTGGAAAGTGTTACCAGTCAATAAAAGTCATTGATTCAGACCCCATGTGACCTGGTTGAAGTCATGGAATAGAGATTTGTGATTGGGGAAGAGTTTACATTGAAGTTGCTTTGTAAAGAGGCCTAATTGGGCTTAAGGGCAGCGTAACAGTCCATTTTTGAAGGAGATGTTCTGAAACAAGTCTATGCACAATTTGGGTATGTTAAAGAAGGGCATAAAGGGTGTCTTGAATGGTGACTGGTTCTTGGGTTTGTGGCCTTCTCTAAAAGATATGTTGAATTTTCACTGTTTGATGTGCTACCAATTTGATGCAGAGCAGGGTGGAGGTTTTCCAATCAATCACAATTCAATCAACTTTGAACAATCCTTCCACTTTGAGAACCCTAACTTGGTGTTTTCTTACAATTTCTTCAAGTTTAACTCACAATTTCCTTCCACCATATAAATAAAGGTTATTTTTTATATTTTTTATGCAAAGCTAGTAAATTATGGAGTAATAAGGTTTTTGGGAGTAATTAAAAATATGGAGAAATAAGGGTATAAATTGATGTTATAAGGTGTTTGTCAAATTGTTTGTTTTTCTATCTTCAATCATGTCTACATTTTACATTGATGGCATATTATCTTTACAAATTCATGTCAGTATAAAAGATGAGGCAAAATTAATATCTGAATGTTGGAGACAATTTTATTCCTGCAATTTTGTAACTAATACATATTATTGAGAAAAAAACTTAATGTGTTACAAGATTAGTTAGGAAAGAACAATCAGAAATATGTTAAGCATGGTGTGCCTTCTTCTAGCATTCCAACAAAGCAAGAAAGTAAAACCAATGTGTTCTTGAAGAAAGGTGTTGTATCTTGCCTTGTGTCAGAAAAGGAACATGTTGCATCTAAACTTGTGACACAAAAATGCTACCAATCAAAGTCACAAAAACAAAAACCCATTGTAAGAGTTTGAGAATCTTAGAAAACAAACTTTGGATAATGTGATCTTGGTTACAAGGGTTTTGTTGGCTCTTATATCTCAGAATACTCCAATCCCATAAAATTTGTATTAGGGGGACATATGAACAAATCTCATGTTGAGTCTACATTTGTTGATTCTTGTGAAGTTAAAAAATCTAAGCAACCAAAAATAATATGTGCTAAATCCAATAATGTCCAAATTTGTTCCCATTGTGGCCGTTAAGGTCATCTTTCTAGTAATTTCTTTGATCTACACCCTTGTACGTCATGTGGTTTGCATACTCATTCTACCAAACATTATTATCTCATATGGATTTTGGTTGGATAGATCATTCAAGTTGGAGATCTAAGGTTGCTTTGTTAACCAAATCTTATAAGAGAGTTCAATCTATTATTGATGGTGAAAATATGCTCACTCATAGTGGTGGTGGTGTTATTCCTCATAATTCTTCTAATGATCATGTAGATCTTGTGTAGCCTACATTAATTCCAATCAATGTTGATATTTATGAGATGCCAATTAGTATTTGATAAGAATTCAGTTGTTGAGAAGATTGATAAAGTGAATCTACTTCTCATGAATGATTTTTTTATATTGGAGACGCTCCAAATAAGGTTATGTTGAGTGAAGCTACTATTGGTGATGACAATACTATTGGTAATGCCATTGTTGATGACAATATTGTGGGTGATGGCAATTTTATTGGTGATGATAAGCATGATTTTGCTAAAAAATGTGATTATGTCGAATATGTTGCATATGCAATTTATGATGATTATGATGATGTTGGTCCTTTCTAATGCATTTCACTTATTTGAGGCTATAAAGATGTTACCTCTTGTTTAGTCACTCCATCAAGGAGATCATGTTGTTGACATTTTCCTCTCATTTGCCAAGGGGGGATATTGGTATATGTTAGATTCAAGTGGAGATTTCACAAATTGTTGACACATTCAAGTGGATATTTCATAGATTGTTCATGATTGGTGTGGTAATTATACTTCAATATTTTATTGCACTTAATATATGCCATTTCAAATATTATTTTCAATGACTGCACTCAAAATGTGATATTTTAGATAAATTTCAAATATTATTTTCAATAATAGTGGTTGCCCCAAATTGATAGTTGGTGACTACTCATATTGGCCACTAAAAGTTTGGTCATTTTTTAAAATTGTAGCATGGACAAAACAAGTCCAAAGTTGAGACTTGTCAAAGCAACAAGCTCATTTTTCAAAAGTTGAGACTTGTCAAAGCAACAAGTTCATTTTAGAAAAGTTATGATCTGTCCAAATAACAAGCTTATTATCAAAAATTGAGACTTGTCCAAGCAACAAGCTCATTATCAAAAGTTGAGACCTGTCAAAGTAACAGTCTCTTTATCAAATTTGAGACATGTCAAGACAACATGCTTAGTATCAAAGTTTGAACCTTGTCAAGGTAAGCTTAGTTCAAACAAATTCAAATGTAACAGGGTCTTTTTAAGAAGCTTCAGGTCAGCCAACAAATCTTCACCAAAGTACTTGGCTAAGAGAAGTTTGTACAGTTCAAAATATTACATAATTTCATGATAACCCCTTTAGTTTAAAGGGGGAATGTTAGCATATGTGTTAATCTGATGGATTAAGACATTTGCAAATTTATTTTTTTGTTTAAATAGTTAAATAGTTATGACAATTAAATTGTCATCCTCCTTATAAAATAATGATACAAACAATTTTTCAATATAATATTGATACACAATTTGTCCCGCTTGAGTCTAACATGAGTAACTTAATACAAAATTCTATTATTAAATCTTTCACTATACAACTTAAAAAAATGCATATAGATAAACAATGATATATAGACAATCAAAATGAATGATATATAAACAAAAATGATTTGAGTAGGTATAATACATACAAAATTCTATTATTAAATCTTCCACTATACAAATTTTACTATTACAAATATTTAGTAAAATTATAAATGAAAAGAAACAATCCCAATATATCTATAATTTATTAATATTATTAATTGTTAAGAATTATATTTGAACTTCTAAAATTAAAAACCAGATTAAAAAAAAATTAAAAAAATCCCTATTTATATTTATTTATATTTTATAAATATATGCATTAGAATTTTTAAGAAAATATAATAAAATAACTATAATCTTTGCAATAAATATTGAAACACCTCTCTATTAATAAAGTATGTTGGCTCATGTAAGCACTCCAAATGTGAGATTAAAAGCTAATATCATTTTATTTTCAAACAAGTCACAATAGTTTTAGCCTCAACAACCATTAATAACCAGATGTTGATCAATACATACTTTGCATTCAAAACAAACATACATCTTCTTATTCTATCTGCTCACATGCCCATGTCCATAACTAACCGAACACCATAATCAATCAATACAAACCCCAAGCGTCCAGAAAGCCCTCTGCTCAGATAACCTCATCAAACTTCTTCTATGCCTAAAAGCTAAAAGCATCTAACTGTAATTCACAATAATCATAATAATGGTAATAATAAAACGTCCACCATATCAAATTTTTCAGCTGCTAAGACACTCAAAAACCATGGATCTTCACTCTATCCTTCTTCACCAAGCCGGCCTGCAACAACCCACAATGTTCACAAATCAATATAAATAAATAAAAGATATAAAAGATTTCATAAATCAGAGTTGTAAAAAAGACCATTCAACTCAGATTATGATTCATAATCTTACACCCATTAAAAAATAAAAAATGGAGAAAATAATTCAAATCCTGAATTAGAATTTCATACACCCACCAAAAAAATTGAAAATAATAATCAAGAAATTGAGGATAATACTTCAGATCATGAATTATAATTTCACACCCATCAGGAAACTGAAGATAATACTTCAGATCATGAATCACAATTTCATACATCCATCAAGAAATTGAAGATAATACTTCAGGGCATGAATCACAATTTCATACATCCATCAAGAAATTGAAGATAATACTTCTTCAGATCATGAATCACAATTTCATGCATCCATCAAGAAATTGAAGATAATACTTCAGATCATGAAATTATAATTTCACACCCATCAAGAAATTGAAAAAAATAAAGATAATACTTCATATTATGAATCAAAATTTCATACATCCATTATGAAATTAGAGATAATAATTCAAAAAATTGAAAATAATAAATTCAAATCAGATAATAAGACCATGAATCAGATTTTTTTCTTACATCCATCAAGAAATTGGAAAAAATAACTAAACCCATAAAGAAATTGGAAAAAATAACTAAACCCATAAATCAGATAACTCATATCATGAATCAGATTTTCTAGGCCATCAAGAAATTGAAGAAAATAACTCAGATTATGAATTAGATAATAATTTGAAGAAAATAACTCAGATTATGAATTAGATAATAATTTAGATATGAGATTTTCTAGGCCATCAAAAAATTGGAGAAAATAACTCAAATTATGATAATAATTTGATACAAGATTTTCATAATTCAGATATGAGATTTTCATAATCATAAAAAAATTGAAGATTTTCTCGAAAAAATGGAGATTTTCTTACACTGATTATGAATTAAATGAAAATTCATATAATGAATGTGGTATAAGAAAATTGGAGAAAATAACTCAGATTATGAATTAGATTTTCTGAATGACAATTTCACACTTACCAAGAAATTGGAAAAAATAACTCAAGATTATGAATTAGATAATAAATCAGATAATGAATTAGATTTTCTCACTTATCAAGAAATTGGAAAAAAAATAACTCAGATTATAAATTATTTATCAAGAAATCTGAATTAGACTTTCTCACATTTATCAAGAAATTGAAAAAAATAATTCAGATTATGAATTATCCATCAAAAAATTGGATAAAATAACTCAGATTATAAATTATTTACCAAGAAATCTGAATTAGACTCACATTTATCAAAAAATTGAAAAAAAAAATCAGATTATGAATTATCCATCAAAAAATTGAATAAAATAACTAAGATTATGAATTAGATTTTCTCACACTTATCAAGAAAAAATTCAGATTATGAATTATCCATCAAGAAATTGAATAAAATAACTCAGATTATGAATTAGATTTTCTCACACTTATCAAGAAATTGGTGAAAGTAGCTCGGATTATGAATTATCTATCAAGAAATTGGAGAAGGATTATAAATTATCTATCAAGAAATTGGAGAAAGTAGCTTGGATTATGAATTATCTATCAAAAAATTGGAGAAAGTAGCTCGGATTATGAATTATCTATCATGGAGAAAGTAGCTCGGACTATGAATTATCTATCAAGAAATTGGAGAAAGTAGCTCAGATTGTGAATTAGATTTTCTCACTCTTATCAAGAAATTGGAGAAAATAACTCAAGATTGTAAATTATCTATCAAGAAATTGGATAAAATAACTCAGATTATGAATTAGTTCTTGGAAAAAATTGAAAAAAATAACTCAGATTATGAATTATCAAGAAATTAGAGAAAATAACTCAGATTATGAATTATCAATCAAGAAATAGGAGAAAATAAATCAGACTACGAATTATCTATCAAGAAATTGGAGAAAATAGCTCAGATTGTGAATTAGATTCTCACCCTTATCAAGGTATTGGAAAAAATAACTCAGATTGTAAATTATCTATCAAGAAATTGGATAAAATAACTCAGATTATGAATTCGATTTTCTCACACTTACCTCAAGAAATTGGATAAAATAACTCAGATTATGAATTCGATTTTCTCACACTTACCAAGAAATTGGAAAAAATTGGAAAAAATAACTCAGATTATGAATTATCAAGAAATTAGAGAAAATTATGAATTATCTATCAAGAAATAGGAGAAAATAACTCAAGATTATGAATAAAATAATAATACATATTATGAATTAGAATTTTGAAGATAATAATTTAGATTATAAATTAGAATTCACACACCCATCAAAAAAAGGGGAAAAACTAATTCAGGCTATGAAATAAAATTTCTAAACATCTCTAATTTAGATATTGGATCATAATTTCTAACACCCATTAAGAAATTGGGGAAAAAAAAAATATATATATATAAATATAATAACTCAGATTATGAATCAGAAATTCTTACACTCAATAAGAAATTGGAGACGTTCTTCCTCTGATCACCCTGAAGTTGAATAACCTTCCCAAGCTCTTTATCCTGCACAACCGTACCATTACAGCAGAAATCTTTCTTAAAATCCTTTAGAATCTTATTATAATTATAGTGGGTTCCAAGGCCCTGAACAGTAGTCAAGCACTTCCTGCCGTTACGCTGCTGAACACGGACATGGACATACTCTGCCCCGCTCGAATCTTCAGCTTCTGTCTCCTTGAACGGATCTGCACCCAACACTTTCAGTTAACAACCCTCAAACAAAAACAAACCCCCAAAAAATGTCTTAAACAAGAATAAGAAAAGTTACCAAAAGGGTTGAGACCATCAGTAATCAAATGTGACATCAAAGTGTTTTCAAGCGCTGCTTCTGTCTACTGACTGATAAAATCTCAAAGCCCCAATTGATCTGCCCAGAAAGGAGAAGGAAGATTGAGGACGACGAGCGGGTAATTGCCGAGGAGGAGAAAGAATGTGTTAAACAATTTATAGAATTTTTAAGTCGGTAAGCTACTGCATTGGATTCCTTCGCACTACAATCTATTCGCAATCAGATTTGTTAAAATTGTGGTTGGGACTGGGCAAAGCGGTGGTATTTGTTTTATATGAGTGAAAATTGAGTAATGTGGGGCTGCCCACATCATATCGCAGTGTCCATTGCCCTCACGCCTTCACCCAAACGCTTCCAGTGAAGGATACCCAGCTGTCCATGTCACATGTTAATGGGCCGACCCGTTATAATTCCACATATTTTCTTTGAATTTCCTTGGGTTGTCCAAAGAGACGTGTGTGGTGCTTAAGACAATGGACCCAGATGGTGCATATCCAGAACTTAAAGAATTCTTGCTCCAATATGAAGCTACTGGCTACACTAGTTTTCTAGAAGCTTCTGGTTTATATCGTTTGGAAAAGAAATGAATAATATTTTAAGAAAAAATATCTAATCTAATTAATTAAAGCAATTATATAGTTAGTATTATTTACACTTCTAATACACTTTGATTAGAGATCTTTTGATATCATTCAGTTTTTCTTATTAGGGTTTGAAGTTTTCTTTTTTAAAGCCTATAGTTTTAGATAGATTTTTGTTGCTTCATCATCATTGATTTTCATATATGTAATTTATTTTTAAAAAATTTGTTTACAGAAGTAGTATATCGTGGGAGAAGCTAATCTCTCGACAAAAAGCACCTATGTATAGACATTATAACATAACACCTCATCCCACACGCTGGATAAAACACACTGACAGAAAGACTTGACAGACCGAGTTGACGGACATTTGGTGCATGTCGTTAAGAGTGTCGTCACCTGTCTCGTCGCCAAAAAGCGTGGCAGCACCGATGGTTTTTTCAAAATCAAAATTAGAATGGACAAAAAGCCCAAAACATTGCCATTTTCGACATTCACATTTTGGAGATTACAGGGGAGTGTGGAAGGGAGTTGTAGGTGTTTGAAGGCCGAAGCAAAGCGGACACTCTCCCTACCAAAACACATTTGATAGGCATGGGCAACTAGCTAGCAAGCATGTATATCTGCGAGAAATATATGCCATTTTGCCTAGGAACTGTGAAGAATTGAATGACTATTTGTTGTGAAGATGGGTTTTCAGTGAAAGGTTTTCAAGGGCTTTCCTTGCAAAAAGGGGTTTTCATTTGAAATGCAGAGCTATTTATGTGCTTTTTTATTGACTGTTTTTTAATTTTTCCATTTTAATGTTCTCACTGAATAAATTGAACGACTATTTGTTGTAAAGGTGGGTTTTTAGTGATGGGTTTCTAAGGGTTTTCCTTCCAAAAAGGGATTTTCATTTGAAATGCAGAATTGTTTATATGCTTTTGTGTTGAAAGTTTTTTAATTTTTCCATTTTAATGTTCTCACTGAATAAATTGAATGACTATTCATTGCGAAGATGGGGTTTCAGTGACAGGTTTTGATGCAGGAGCATCTATGGCATTTGGTAATCATGTGTCAAACAAAAAGGATTTAATTTTGTTGAGCATTTTTGAATTTTTGGTGTGAGTTAATTTTGGTTTGAAATTCATGTTAATAGGTGGCAAATGAATTATCTTTGATTGAATAAACTTGTTAAATTTTTCCTTACACATTGACAAGTTAGCTTGTGGGGTGAAAAAACAAGAAAAATAGTTTAAATTTTAATTGCAAATTTTTCCAAAAGGTTATTGAGGTGTTGGATTGTTGAAATTGGGAGTTACAACACTTCATCATGATCCCTAAAAAGTAGGGACTAGAGAAGTGGGCGTCCAAGACTGATTTTTGTCTTCTTGCCTTTTTGGGAGTCAAAAGAGGAGGGAAAGAAAATTGAAAAAGCCTATCTTTGTGAGGTTGTTGTATGTGGGTTTTAAATAAGTTTTAATTACCTTTTTGAAGTTTGATTTTGTAGCTATGGCGTACTTGGTAGAGGAAGGAAAACATTAGACATATGAAATAAATCCCTTGACAAAGTGGTGGAGAATCAAAAATTTATGAAACAATGAAAGAGTTTTGAAGGAGATTTTTGAAGGCAAAGGAGAGGAGGGAATAGTTTTCTCAAGAGAAAAAAATTGGGGAGTTTGTTGTAGGTTTGGAAAGATTTACAATAGTCTATGAAGGTTTTTGAACAACAAAGTTGAAGATATAGAAGTTGCAGGCAGTGTTTTAGTGCTGGGAGATGAATTTTGTTTGCAAAAGTTCACATAGCTGAGCATAGTATTGTATTTGAATATTTTTCCTTGCATATTTGATGCCTGTAAGAAGCTTATTTGCTGCATATGGGTCCTTTGATGACTGAAAACTCTTGTAATCATATTTCATTAATAAAGAAAAATCAGTGTTTCTAGTGCAAACAATTTTATGAGTTAATATTTACAATATCTCTTTTTTGTTTTGCAATTGTTGTGAGGAAGTTAGTGAGGGTTTTGTGAGTTCAAATCCCTCACTACATTAGTGGTATTAGAGTGGGTTATTCTGAGTCTGTAAGTAGAGCACTGAAGAGAGGCAGTTGGCATTAGGACCTGCGAGTTGTGGGTGAAGATTAAAATGCCTCCAAGAGTTGCCAACCATGGTAGAGGTAGAGGCAGAGGAGGAAGAGATCCTCCAAGAGATGATTTAAGAGCTCTAAGAAGAAAAATTGAGGTTTCACAGGAAGAGATTCACAAAAGAGATGTGCGTAGAGAAGATGATAGTGAAGATGAAGTTAAAGAGGAATTTGAAGAGGAAGAACAAGAACCAATGGACCCTGAAAAAATTAGATTGTTGAGAGCTATTGCACAAATTGGAAAAAAGGTCTAAGATGGAGGTTTCAAACTTTAGTGGAAGCTTGAATCCCAAAGAGTTGATAGATTGGATTAATGACATGGAGGAATTCTTTGAGTTTGAAGAGATTGAAGACCCTCACAAGATGAGGTTTCCAAAAAACAAAACTAAAAGGGAATGCTAGCATTTGGTGGAAGGAAATGTAGCTTGAAAGAGGAAGAAGAGGAAAGGGAAAGATATTCAAATGGGATAGAATGGTAGAGAAGATGAAGAGACAATTCATTCAAGTAGACTATGAGTTGGAGCTTCTAAAAAAGATGCAAAATTTAAGACAAGGAATGAGAATTGTGAAGGAGTACACAGAAGAATCCCATAAGATTTAGATTAGAACTGAACATTCTGAAGCAAACAAGGAAAAGGTAACATGTTATATTAATGGGTTAAAGCTAAGCATACAAGAGGAGTTGGCATTAGTGAGAATATACACCATTGAGGATGCATACTAGTTTGCATTAAAATTAGAAGAAAGATTGAACAAAAAATTTGATTATAAGCAAAGAGGAAAGAGTAAAACTAATGTGCAAAAAAATGGAGATAGAAATCATATTGAAGATACTAAGGGTAGCAAGGATGAAAGAGGTGAGAATTCAAATCAGTTAGGCATGATCAAAATTTTAGAGGAAGAGGAAGATCAGATAGAGGATTTGGAAGAGGAAATTATAAAATAACTTGTTTTCGATGAGGGGAAGAATGTCATAGGGCAAAGGACTGTCCTCATGAAGAGGAAGACCAAGAAGAAGAACTAAAAATCAAAATAGATCAACAGACATAAATGGAGAAGATGCAAACTCATCACACTCAGAAGAGGAAGAAGATGGAGAAGTACTTGTTTCAAGAAGAGTCATGATGAATGAAAGAAAAGAACCAGATCAAAGGAAGAGATTGTTCAAAACAAGGTGTAAGTGTGAAGGTAAAGTTTGCAATGTTATTATTGATGGTGGTAGTACTGACAATCTTGTTTATGAGGAAATGATAAATAAGTTTCATTTGGAAATCTAAGAAGATACCTACATCCACACATGATTACTTGGCTGCAAGATGATCGTAAAGTTCTGGTAAATGAACAATGTCTTGTAAAATTTAAGATAGGTGGTTATCATGATGAAGTTTTATGTGATATAATGTCTATGAATGTTTGTTATTTGTTATTGGGAAGGCCTTGGCAGTTTGATAGGTGTGTGCAGTATATGATGGGTATGCCAATACATACTCCTTGATGAAGGATGAAATCAAACACAAGTTCAAGCCCTTAAGTATGGAAGAAGGAAAGGTATGCAATAAAACTGGATTCAATTGTTTGGTTAATGGAGTTAAAAAATTAGTAAAAGAGGATGAGGATGAAGATCATGATTTTCTAATGCAAGTTGCAGCAGTATTGATTGCATTCAAAAGGGCTAGAGTGAAAGTTTCAGTGGGGTAAAATCTGATTTTGTAAAATGTGTAGACATGCAAAATTAACATTATGCATTCGATGGATTCAGTCAAATTAGATGTCACATTAGGACCATTCATCAATTAATTAGGTGCACTTTCATCCATTCATTAGGTAATTTCATCTCCTAGGATCATTTATTTAAAATCAAATAAACATTATCATCAACCTTTTAATAAATCAAAAATCCATTTAAATCAAATCCTAAATCATATTCCATCATTTTCTGATTTAAATAAATCAAATATCAAAGTCTTAAAAGTCAACTCACCTAATCAAGCATTAAATCAAGATAATCATCATCTATTTAATCTAACTGATTAAATACAATCTCACCCACTTGCATTCTCTAGATTTGGCCACTTGCACATGAAATTGCATTTAATTGATTTATCAAAATCTTTATTTTCAACTTGGCATAAAAGGAGAATATTCTCCAAGTTTGAATTTCCCCCCAAGTGGACATGTACACCCAACAGCATTTTATGAGGCCTTACATGCCTCTACATGTCCCCTTCCAAAGTCAAACTCAACATTTATTGGAAAATTTGAATTCAAATTCTCCTCTCATGGGCACTCTTCCCAAATCTTGCACAACCATTGACCACTCACCACTTGACAAGTGTCATCTTCTCATTGAGGATCTTTAGTCCCACATTCACCATCTTGGCCAATCTATCATCAAGAAAATCTATAAAATAAGGCCTTCATTCTCATTCATGGATCCACAATTTTATGCAAGGTTACTCTCTTGGTTTGAGAAATAATCTTGTTCTTCATCTCCATTGCAATACATCATCATTTAGCTATTGATCAAGGGTTGGGAAAGGGTCACTAGCACATGTGACACCAATCCAACATGGAATAGGTGATTATCTTGCTTTTGAAATGTCTTCTTGATGTTGTTTTGTTACTTGTGGCATTTCTTTAGCATAGATATTTTATTTCATGGAGGTATTTGCAGATTTGTGTGTTTAGACTAACCTTTCTAATAAGTATTTGAAGTTGGTCTTACATGCAGATTTAGGGTACTTCAAAATGTTGTTGCTGATTTATGTGAGCATGATGATATTAGTGTAGAAGAAGAGTTTGCAACAATGAGTACATTGTTGAATGAAGGTACTACAGTTGTAATTCAGGAAGGTGAGAAAGTGGATGTTGATTTGTGTGGTGAGCTTTCGTTTGCATTAGTTAATGATTTCTCATGTGATAAAGAGACTTGTATGGATGATAATTTATTATAGGGTGAAAGGGAAGAATATTTTGATAGTTCTAATGACATTGAAATGGATACAAAGGAGAGGGCTAAAAAGGAGGAGTATTTAGATTGTGTTACTAACATTGAATTTGTAGTTGAAAATTACTTTTTAGGAGATAAAGGAAAGGGGGAACACATGGAACAAACAAAGATTAAAAATGAATTGATTAGTGCAGCAATAACGAGGGGAAAGATAATGCACGAGTTTCCTTATTTTATTGATGAAGAGAAAATTGATGATTATTGTTTTCCAACATTTCATAGTGCAGATTGGTGGGAATTGGAGTTTGTGAAAAGATGAAGGAAGAGAGGAGGAATGAAAGATTGAAGAGACATCAAGGTATAGGGATAGATGAGAAAGAAGGTTCAGGTGAATAAGGATGCAAGATGGAATCAAAATGAGCATTAGATCGACAAATGTTTATGAGTCACACTTATGGAACACTTCTTTTCTACCGTGGGTGTCTGATGTAGGAGCATCCATGTCATTTGACAATCTTGTGTCAAACAAAAAAGATTTAATTTTTGTTGAGCATTTTAGAATTTTTCGTGTGAGTCAATTTTGGTTTGAAATTCATGTTAATAGGTGGCAAATGAATTATTTTTGATTAAATAAACTTGTTAAATTTTTCCTTGCACATTGACAAGTTGGCTTGTGGGGTGAAAAAGCAAGAAAAGTAGTTTACATTCTAATTGCAAATTATTCCAAAAGGTTATGGAGGTGTTGGATCTTTTAAATTAGGGAGCTACAACACTTCATCATGATCCTTGTAAAGTAGGGACTAGAGAAGTGGGTGCCCAAGACTGATTTTTGTCTTCTTTCCTTTTCGGGAGTCAAAAGAGGAGGGAAAGAAAACTGAAAAAGCCTATCTTTGTGAGGTTATTGTAAGTGGGTTTTAAGACTAACTTTGTAGCTACAGGAGATGGCATACTTGGTTGAGGAAGGCAAAAATTAGACATATGAAATAAATCCCTTGATAGAGTGGTGGAGAATCAGAAATTTATGAATCAATGAAAGATTTTTGAAGGCAGAGGAGAGAAGGGTGTAGCTTTCTCTGGAGAAAAAATATGGGGTGTTTGTTGTAGGCTTGGATTGATTTACAACAATCCATGAAGGTTTCAGAACAACAAAGTTGAAGATACAAAAGTTGTAGGTGGTGTTTTAGTGTTGAGAGATGATTTTTTTTTGCAAAAGCTCACATAGCTAAGCATAGTATTGTATTTGAATGCTTTTACTTGCATATTTGATTCCTATAAGAAGCTTATTTGCTGCATATCAGTCCTTTAATGACTAAAAACTCTTGTAATTAGATTTCATTAATAAAGAAACAATAGTGTTTCCAGTGCAAACAATTTTCTGAGTTTATATTTGCAATATCTCTTTTTTGTTTTGCAATTGTTGTGAGGAAGTTAGTGAGGGTTTTGTGAGTTTAAATCCTCACTACATTATGTTTCCAAGGGTTTTCCTTGTAAAAAGGGGTTTTCATTTGAAATGCAAAGTTGTTTATGTGCTTTTGTGTTGACGATTTTTAAATTTTGCCATTTTAATTTTTTCACTAAATTAATGAATAAAATTTAAAGAAACCATAAAGGAAAATGCAATGTGGGTTCTACGCCAACGGGTTTTCAAAATCATAATTTGGAATTAAAAAAAATTCCCAAAACATTTCCATTTTCGACATTCTCATTTTGAAGGTTGTTGTCGAGCTCCAGTGATTTTTTTAGTGGCTAATATTCGCCAATTGGCTAATAGTTAAAATTTGGGAATCCAAAATTGGCTAATAGTTTGAGCTATAACGTGGCTTGAATCGCCACATTTTTACAAAATTTTATTATAGTCTTATTTAAATTGCCAAAGAATTTATTTTATTAAAAAAATTAACTCAAAAATTCACCACAATATTCAATACATGATTAGATTAGATTAGCCTAAATTTTATAAATTTTAGTAGAAATCTATATTAATTCACCAATAATATATCATAATTATTAGTTTCTTTAGGACCATATTTCTAATGTTTAGTTTCCACCATTGATTTACAATGTAATCTAATGGCCCTTGTTGTATTCCACAAGGTAAAATGTACCCATGATTTGTAACTCTCATAGGGCCCACAATTTCAGGTCTCATGAGAATTATAGATTGTGGGTACATCTACCTTATAGGGTACAAGGGTCGTTAGATCAATGATCCAAAAACAATTTTGAATCCCATGAGAATTACATATTGTGGGTACATTTTACCTTGCAGAATCCAATAAGGGCCATTATATTATATTTTAAAATAATGGTGGCAAGTAAATATTATAGTCTACCCCTTAAACCAATCGATAATTTCCACCCTTGAGCTCCTACTTTTCTATGATAATTATTTTTAGATTGGATGGATTCACCATCATAATTAATGCATTTTCTTATTATTTTTCAAGACTCGCCAAAATTTTCTACAAAATTTTAGTGGTGTAAAAAAAATCGCCAATAAAATTAATATCTTTTTTTTTTAAAAGGAAAGATTCGCCAATAGAAATTAATATTTTTTCCTAAAAAAATAAAGATTCGCCAAGATTTTATATCTTTTTTTGAGGGGTGTTTCTTAAAGTTATTACTATCGAGCTTGGGAGTTGTAGGGGTTATTTGCAAAGGGTTTTAAGACATTAAGTGGGCTATTATTTATAAAGGGTTTTCAAACATTAAGTGGGTTGTTGGTTGTGAATGGTTTTCAAACATTAAGTGGGTTGTAGGTTTCGTAAAACCCAGTGTTCTGCATCCTATAATTTTACAAAGCAGTATGAATGTCTTGAAAATATTTTATTATTTAGACTATAGGAATGTAATGAAAGGCACCGTTTTATAAAAACTCAGTCAGGTATTTGGCTTTAGTGTGTAGGGGGTTTTACAACATTGTGTGGTTGGAGGTTTCATAAATCATGTTGTCACCTCCCACTATGCTTTCCAACCTATAATCATACTGTGCACACAACAACACAATAGACAATTAGCACCTAAAATAACACCAGATTTTAGTGTATTTGAGTCCATCAATTGGACACATCTCACGGTGCAAAAGTCGATGCTGAATGGTATGTTCATTTTGGCACCAAATTTTGCACCCACTTTCTTTAGTCAAAAATAACAATAGCGCCTCTTTAGCACTGAATAGTAAGGAATAATGTCGGAATAACTTCAAATTGCGCCCACTTGAAAGTCTTGTTTTTCTCCCATGTTCAAGCCCTTATTTGCTCCCGTGCTCTGTTCTTAGGTTTGTTTTCCAATTTTGCCCTCAAGTAGCTTTGTTTCCTCCAGCTTTTGTTTCTGTTTTCTTTCCGTGTTTGTTTCAATTTTGCTTCCGCTTCTTTGTTTTCGTTTTCTTCTTAGGGTTTGTTCGTGTTTGCTTTCAATTTTCTTCCGTGCTTCCATTCGTTTTTCTTTTCCAAGTTTACTTTAGGTTTGTTTCTGTTTGTTTCTAGGTTTGCTTCCGCTTTGTTTCTCTCTGTTTTTCTCTTTCTAGGTTTGTTTCCATGAAGCATCAATTTTGAGTTCCATGAGCCGACGAAATTTGGCGGAGTCACGATTTGCCGATGAGTCGACGCTGAAAGCGGAGCGAGCGGATGAGTTTGCCGAGCGAGCGAGTCGACTTTGTTTGGCTTGCTGATGATGCCGCATGATGAGCGATTGGCGGAGTCGAGCGAGGCTGATATTTTGTTTTCGGCGAGCTGAGCGCCTGTTTAAAGCGAGCGTCGATTTTGTTTATCGATGATTCCGATTTGTTTTTCAATGAGCTCCGTTTTGTTTCCAAGTTGCTTCTCCATTTTGTTTCCAATTTTCTTCTTAGTTTTGCTTCCAATTTTTTCTTCAAGTATTGCTTCTAGTTTTGTTTCCTGCTTTTAGTTTCCTAGGGTTTGTTTCTAGTTTTGCTTCTAGGCTTGCTCTAGTTTTGCATATGTATTTCCTTTGTTTCTGTGTTTGCTTCCACTTGCTTCCAAGAATGCTTCTAGTTTGCTTCTAGTTTGGCTTCCATTGTTTCCTTTTTCTTTTAAAAATGCTTGTTTTTGCTTCTCCCACTTTATTAATTTAATGTTTTATTTTAATTTAATTAGTTGTATTCTTAAATAACTCATATGATTATAGAGTAAGTAATTTAATTATTTAACTCATATGATTAAATAACAAGATAATTATTATAGCATGATCATCATCTATAATTAAAACAAGTGAGTCAAATATCTGCAATTTAATTGAATTTGACAACATCCATCTTGAGCAGTAAATTAAAATCATCATACGTAATAAATATCCATCCAAAAATTGATCATCGACCACTTTTAATATATATAAATTGACAAGTCAATACTGATAAGATCATCACCATATATAACTAAAACAAGTGAAAGTCAAATCTGCTAGTAGATCAATAACATGTCAAAATGATACATGTCCAATAGTTGACATAAGTCAAAATGATACATGTACAAATGATAGAAGTAAAAATGATAAATTATGTAACTCAAATTGATACAAATCAAGATGATACATGTCCAAATGATATAAGTGAAAATGATACATGTAAATATGATACAACTCAATAATATGGTACTATAGGTCGTGAAAATGATACATATGATAGTAACCATGAAAATAAGCATATAACGATATATCAACAATGATCCAAGTTGCAGTCTATATGATCATGAATGTCACTAGGTACTACCAACGACTACCTCATCATCATCACCACCATCGTGATCATCATCATCATAACGATATATCAACAATGATCCATAATGCAGTCTATATGATCATGAATGTCGCTAGGTACTACTAGCAACTGCCTCATCATCATCATCACCATCATGATGATGATCATCATGATCATGATCATGATCATGATCATCATTGTCATCGACCTCGGTGTCTTTTGTATACGTGTCATCATCATCCTTTGCTATGTGATCTGTACCGACAAAACCAATATTTTCTGGATCTATATCATGATGAGGATCATCTTGATCTTTTGGAAGACCCGTGTTCTACAAAAAAAAACATTTAAAATGAAAAGTTATTATTTATTTCATGCAATAATTTTATTTTTTGTTATATATTAATATTACAATATATGAGATGAAACCATAATCATATTACATCATATCAAAGTGCACATACCATAATAAAATTTCAAAAAAGTTACAGCTAATATGTCATTCCAATGATGTAAAACATGCAACAATTCTAATAAACGTTAGTAAAGATCATAAAAAAATTATTTATACAATTTAACTATCAACTGTAAATTCTATTACATAACCTTAAGTGCCAACCCTCTTCATTTTGTGCTATATATGATTATGTTTGCCTCAAAGATCCTTTGAGAGTTAATTGGTCTATATATCTTCTTCTCCTATATTTCAGAATTGGATATTTTCTAGGACATTTTGGCACTATAATATGCTTCAAAGGTTCTTTGAGAATTAACTAGTCTATATGTCCCCGTATTTGAGAGTTAACATTTATGGTTTAGTTTTCTATTTGTAAGCAAGCTATGCCATGCAACAATACTTGAGCATACAAAGAATAGTTCTTCAAGACATTTTGTACTTTGATTATACTATTTTTAAGTGACCTTTTCATGTATATAATCGTATCATGTTCATGTATTTTAATATAAGACAGCTATGGAGGTGGTTCAAAGAGATAGCCCTGAACTTTTGCCTCATCTTACAAAGTCCACAAGAACAAGAATAGGGATCAAATTTCAAGAGTCTGGTTTAAGTTTGAATTCAAGAAATGACAAAATTGTGAAGGCTGGAATTGGTTTTAATGTATTACTTGGGTTTCAGAATTTGTAGTTGTAGACTGGTAACCAAAAAACACAAAATTATTCATTGCTCCTTTTTGACACTGTGGTTGTTAAGGATAAAGGGCCTGAAAATGCAACTGGGGTTAGCTCCAAAGTATACACTGATGTTGCATACTCATTTAACGATGATGATGAAGATGGGGAAGTGAAACAAAAACCCAAGGCTAAGGTAAATGGAGGAGAATCAGGCATCTCCAAGGCAACTTTAGGATCTGATAATCAGGAGATGACTAAAGAAGAGCAACACCGACAGTACCAAGCAAAACTTGCAAGGCAAAAGAATGAGGAGACTGCAAGAAGATTGGATGTAGGAGGCATTGGTACAAGAGATGGACATGGCTCTTCTAAGCCATCCAATGAGATGGTTTCATACAAAAATATGGATGATATCCCTGTTTCTAGAGAGCTCATGATTTAGGTTGATATGAAAAATGATGTTGTTCTGGTACCCATATATGGCATCATGGTTCCATTTCATGTAGCCACCATCAAGAGTGTTACAAGCCAACAAGATGGAGGGAATTCTTATATAAGGATAATTTTCAATGTTCCAGGTATCGGCTTTAATGCCAACTACATGCCAATGTTGAAATTCCCGCCAATATTTATGTTAAGGAAATTTTAGATCCGTGGATTCAAATCACATCAAACCATGTCATGTCGATTAAACTCATTGTGACAAATATACAGAAATGAAAGAGTTCTGAAAAGGAAAAGAGAGCTACACAGGACTCAGAGAAACTTTCAAAAAAGGAAATTAGGGTCGGGCAGACTGATTAGGCCAACATTTGATGGAAGAGGAAGAAAGATGATCGAACTCTAGAGGTCCAATTATACTGGATTTCCCCAAGATTCGAACCATGAGAGCCGTAAGAGAGAGATGATATCATGTATCAAAACATTAGGCATGCATTCTTCTAGCCAGCGGAGAAGGAGATGATTACTTTGTTTCATTTTCATCTGCATAACCATATCATGGCGTGGGAACTAAGAAGACCAAGGATGTCCAGTTTTATGTGGAGGTAATGGATGTGGTCCAAACTTTAGGAGGGGAAAGAAGGTCAATGTATGATCTTGATCAAATTGAGGAATAACAACAAGAGAGGGACATAAAAAATAAAATCAATGCAGAGTTTCAAGGATTTGTCAACCAAGTAAGAGAGCTATGGGAGCAACCTCATCTAAAATATTTTGAACTAGAGTTTGATTACCATTTAGAGAGTTTTGTTTTCATGGAGTTCCTTTCAAAGCCTCTACTTTTATTGTTCCTACATTAAACTATTTGGGAGAGTCAAGATAGAATTACCTTTCTTAGTAATCACTATTAGTGAGATTGAGATTGTTAATCAATTAGGCGCTAATTTCTTGTAGCAATGAAAGAGTCTGAAAAGGTAGAGAGAGCTATACTGGTGACTTAGGAGAAGCTTCAGCTTTAAAAAACAAAGCCAATTAAGTTGGAAAACTTGTGGATCAGGCCAACATTTGGTGGAAGAGGAAGAAAGATGACTGGAACTCTGGAGGCCCACCATAATGGATTTCAATATTCAACCATGCTTGAGCAAAAGAGAGGGCCGATATCATGTATCAAAACATTAAGCATACATTCTTCTAGCTAGTGGAGAAGGAGATGATTACTTTGCTTCATTTTCATTTGTATAAGCATGTCATGGCGTGGGAATCAAGAAGATCAAGGATGTCCAGTTTTATGTGGAGGTAATGGATGTGGTCCAAACTTTAGGAGGGGCAAGAAGGTCAATGTATGATCCTGATCAAATTGAGGAAGAACAACAAGAGAGAGATAGGAAAAACAAAATCAATGTAGAGTTTCAAGGATTTTTCAAGCGAGTAAGAGAGCTATGGGAGTAGCCTCATCTAAAATATTTTGAACTAGAGTTTGATATACCATTTAGAGAGCTTGGTTTTCATGGAGTTCCTTTCAAATCCTCTTCTTTTATTGTTCCTACGGTAAACTTTTTGGTAGAGTTGGTGGGATTACCTTTCTTAGTAATCACTATTAGTGAGATTGAGATTGTTAATCAATTAGGCACTAATTTCCTGTAGCAATGAAAGAGTCTAAAAAGGAAGATAGAGCTACATTGGTGACTCAGGAGAAACTTCAGCTTTCAAAAACAAAGCCAATTAGGTTGATAGACTTGTGGATCACGCCAAAATTTGGTGGAAGAGGAAGAAAGATGATTGGAACTCTGGAGGCCCACCATAGTGGATTTTGGTATTCAACATGAGAGTAGAAGAGAGACCTGATATCATGTATCAAAACATTAAGAATGCATTCTTCTAGCCAACAAAGAAGGATATGATTACCTTGCTTCATTTTCATTTGCATAACCATATCATGGTGTGGGAACCAAGAAGACCAGGGATGTACAATTTTATGTGGAGGTAATGGATGTGGTCCAAACTTTTAGGGAGGGCAAGAAGGTCAATGTATGATCCCAATGAAATTGAGGAGAACAACAAGAGAGGGAATGCAAGAAAAATAAAATCAATGCAGAGTTTCAAGGATTTTTCAAGCGAGTAAGAGAGCTATGGGAGCAGCCTCATCTAAAAGATTTTGAACTAGAGTTTGATATACCATTTAGAGATCTTGGTTTTCATGGAGTTCCTTTCAAAGCCTCTACTTTTATTGTTCCTACGGTAAATTGTTTGGTAGAGTTAGTGGAATTACCTTTCTTATTAATCACTATTAGTGAGATTGAGATTGTTAATCAATTAGGCGCTAATTTATTGTAGCAACGAAAGAGTCTGAAAAGGCAGAGAGAGATACACTGGTGACTCAGGAGAAAATTCATCTTTCAAAAACAAATCCAATTAGGCTGGCAGACTTGTGGATTAGGCCAATATTTGGTGGAAGAGGAAGAAAGATGACTAGAACTCTAGAGTCCCACCATAATGGATTTCGGTATTCAACCA
>VDFB02337019.1:0-11540 GCA_007258455.2 Sequoia sempervirens | reverse complement strand
ACATAGGTGCATCTTAGAACATCATTAGAGTCCATATCCATCATCAAATCATCCTTCCTAATCACCTAGACTTCGTTTTAGGGGTTTTTTATTTTTATGGAGAAACTTCCAGGGGCCATACATAATGGACTCGCATCATTCTTCCAAAATAACAAGAATCCTACTATAGATCAAATGCTCAAAAGCATTAACTATCAAGGAAAAGGTTTAGGCCTTCATGAGCAAGGTATTTTAGAGCCCATCCAAGTCAAAGAACACCCCTACACATGTGGTTTTGGTTATACCTCTCAAGACTCGCAATCCAAAATTGTTGGTACAACCTCTATCCGTCCTCGACGAGCCTCCTCCACAAGAATAAGAGACTTCTCCCATCACTCCACCAAATCATTTTCTTCCATTCCCCCTCTATCATATCACCTTAAAACAACCATGCATATTCCTCCTTCATCTTCCGAATCCATTTTGGGTCCTTATGTCCCTCCATCCACCATCACACATCCTTCATGTACTCCATCTATTTTGGGTCCTTATGTCCCTCTATCCACCATCACACATCCTTCATCTACTCCATCTATTTTGGGTCCTTATATCCATCCATCCACTATCACACATCCTCCAACCACTAAGTCCATTTTGGGCCCTTATACCCCACAATCTCCTTCTCCATCCCATCCTATTCAGTCTTTTATCCACCAATCACCTATCCATGTCACCCATTGTAAACATCCCACTCTCATGTTCCCTAATCAGGATCAACAAAGGCATGTACCTACACATCCTTCATCCACATATGATCTTCAAAATCATACCTCCACCATGCCATTCATGTTTCCTTCATATCATCCATCTCCTCACACCCATCCCATTGCTATTAAAAGCACTTTGGATGATAAAGTAAAAATGCATAAATCTAAACATCCACATGAATCTAAAGCTCCTCATGTCCTCTTAAAAATACATGTTGAAGAAAAGAAAAATTGAATCCAAAATCCAAATCAAACCCATAGGCCACAAAGGCCAACCAAAGAAAAGATCAAAACTATGTGGATCCTAAAGAAAAATTATGCAATACCTTCAAATGAAAAATCTGTAACAACATCCAAAGTTGCTAATCCAAAAGCTAATCATACACCCCTGCCATCTCCTAATTTTTTTTTGGGTCCTTATGTCCCAAAATTTACTATCCCATCTCCTCCATTATCCCCACAACATCCATCCATTAATACTCCTATCATTTCACATCCACCACCATATGTGTCAATGTTGGTCCTAAACTCATCACCCCATCACACACCTACCCCATCATTCCATCCATACACTTTCCAACATCCCATCCATTATCCCACATATCTCCCCCATCAAATTCCTTTAATCCATTCTCTTGCATAATCCATTTCTCCTAATAAGGTTGTACCAACATCAAATAGTCACTTCACACATTGGCTCTTAATACCTCATATAGAACTTGATGCTTGAGTCCTTAATCCATCTCCTTATCACATGTCTTCTAAATCCACTTATCCACATCACTATCCTTATCCATCTCCATCCACATTCTATCCAAAAAGTCAAAAAATTCAAAAAAAAAAGAAAAGAAGTAAAAATAAATAATTCGTTCAATGGTAAAAACTTGGCAAACAAGCACCTTGGATAAGTACCATGATGAAAACCTAGAAAACATGCATCATGTGTAACTCCCTCATTTAATCTGATGCGATTTTACATATCCTTTTATCTTATCGATCCTAATTTATTTATTGATTCTATTTATATCCATATTCTTAACTCCATGATCCTTTCCTTCAGCTTTATATGGTGACCGACGGCATAAAGCGATTATCTTTAGGTTTATCCATAAGACGACCGGACATTTATTCATATTCATTCATTTTGTCCACTGCAGCATTTATTGGCTTTCTTTGTTCTTTGGTCTCGCATTTTATCTGATTAACTTTACGACGATCTCGATCTCTTTCCTCTATGATCCTTTGATTTCCGATCTTACTTTTATTCTTTCGCTTTACATGATATATTTCCAGACGACTTTTAGATATAGCCTTGAGATTCTATTTGCCCATTGCGGTTATCTCGACGAATTTATTTATCTATCCATCGGTAACTTCCCTTTATCCAATTTATTCCGGACGACCTTATTATAACATCTCGATCTCGATTCTCCTTTATTTTTCTCGACGATCTAAATAATTCTCCATTCTCGTTCTATTCTTTTCTATCCATTCAATAACTTTTTCAGTTT
Source organism: Sequoia sempervirens (assembly GCA_007258455.2). Classification (NCBI taxonomy): domain Eukaryota; kingdom Viridiplantae; phylum Streptophyta; class Pinopsida; order Cupressales; family Cupressaceae; genus Sequoia; species Sequoia sempervirens. Next base: position 9,283 of record VDFB02337019.1, on the reverse strand, counting down.
TCTCTATCTTATCTTCCTATCCATCATAGCATCCCTTTCATCTCCGCATCCTTATCTTCCTATCCATCCAAACAATCTCTTCCATCTCCCCAACCTTCTCTTCTTATCCATCCACACAATCTCTTCCATCTCCCCATCCTTATCCTTGTGTCCATCATAACATCCCTTTCATCTCCCCATCCTTATCTTCCTATGATCCAGGTGGATCCTGGAAAACTTGAAAATTTCACAATCTCAGAATCTCATGAAACTAGCATCATCACACAGAGCTTGCTGACATGGTCTTGACGCAACTTGAACGGGATCAAAAGGAGTTTGTATGCAGAAGTTATGCGCAGTTAAAGGTCCAGTCAAACATGCAAATTAGGCATTCAAAAAGGCCAAAAATTGATCATTTCAAAATGAGACAAAAATGACACCAAGATGTAGAGCTCACCGTGCTGATTCCGGAACTATATTTGGTTTCAAAAATAGAGTCCGTATGAGCAAAATAGAGCCGGTCAAAGTTTGCAGACAAAAAGAGTTGACCAGTCAAAATGATGACGTCATCATGACGTCAGCATGGTGATGTGGCAAGTGGTGACATGGCAAGAGTATATGACATGGCATAAATATGGATTAAACCATATTTGTTAAAGAAAATATATATATAAAGTGGGCACCACCTATTAAAGTGGGATGCCACCTAAGGAATAGGGGGTATCCCACCTTATATGGGAAGTCTCCCTTGTCTTTAGGGGAAAAACTTAAAAGGAGGAGAGGATGGTGGGATCACCACCCACCATTTTCTCTAAAATATTTAATTGCTTTTTCAAAGCCTTAGAATAAGGCTAAATCCCTTTTTCCTAGGGGCCTAAATTATCCCATATTTTTAGAGGCCTAGAATATTTTCTTTTACACGGAAATATTAGGAATTGTATTCCTAAATTAAGGGATCAAATAAAACCTTACATAAAATATTCCCTAAATAATAGAGAATAAATCCATTCGTAACCATTCAAATGGAAAGAGAATTATTTTGAGGGGATATTATCCTTCCAAAAATTATTAAAGGAGGATATTATTGAATTTTTTTCTTGTAATAGGAGATATGGGTATATTTGCAAATAATATGGTTTTAGCCCATATTAGCAAATAAATTTGTATAAAAGGGGGAGAGTTTTGGCTTGAAAATAAGCAAGTCTACTTGGAGAAATAATTCCTTTGTGAGAGTTGAATTCTTTTTGAGAGGAAGAATTGCAAGGTGTTGTTATACACCAAAATTGTAAAAGTGAGAGAGATTGTGAGGAATTTTGTGTAGGTTTCTGAAGCTTGAATATTGTAAGAAGGCATCTTTAGGTGCTTGGCGATATTAATAAAAGTGGTCCAACATTGAGAAGCAGACCCAAAGACGTAGTCTTGATTGGACGAACTCTGTTATCAACTTGCGTCTGATTCTTCTATCTTCTGTCTTATTATTCTTCTATCTCCTGTCTTACATTCTCTCTTATTTTCTTTCTAGTATTTCCGATTTGGCATTTAAGTTCTAATTACAACATTTTAGTAATTAGTTAATTTCATTGAGTTCTATAAGGGATTAAGTGAACTTAGTCTGTAATTTCAATGGTTAAACAACATAATCACGCAATTTTGTCTGGATCGGGGAAAAATTGTAATTAGGATTTAATTTAGAAGTTATTTTGTACACCTCTAATTATAGATGAAATTGGTATCATAGCCCATTTTGCAGGAAATTGCAAAAGTGAATGTTAACCAGGTTGAAATTGAAGCAAGGAGAAGGTGCACTTACAAAGTTCAATCCTGAGATCGGGAAATGAAAGCCATAAAAAATGTCAGAAATGGTAATTGAACATGAAGCTCCAGAGCTTGATGAGAAAGCTTTCCAGAAAGCATTTCTTGAAATGAAGGCTATGGTGGAAGTTCTTTTCCAAGAGAGACAAGAGCGACAGAAGAAAAAGGAAGGCAAGGCTAGAAAGAAGGAGGAAGTTGAATCTTCATTGAAAGAAGAGAAAGGTAAAGGAGTAGGAGGTGCTAGTGACCCTCCTGAACCTCCATCCTTGTCTTCCTCATCTTCTTCATCTTCATCTTCTTCTTCGTCTAACTCTTCCAAAAAGAAACAACCTGTGAAATTTGAAGTTAATTTACCTTTGTTGAAACTTGATGTTAAATTTGATTTTCCAATCTATAATGGAGAACTAGATGCAGAAAAACTTGATAATTGGATAAAATAAATTGAAGTTTATTGTAGAGTTCAAAATTTTACTAAGGATTCTCAAAAAATCCAATTAGCTACTCTTCACCTAGGAGGCACAACTTTAATTTGGTGGGAGAGTAGAACACAAGAGGATCTAAGTCATTATGGCAAAATTATTTCTTCTTGCTTTGAGTTTATAGTTGCATTAAAGAAATAGTTCTATTCATTAGGGCATGTGCAAAAATCAATGATGAATTGGAAATCATTAAAGCAAGAGAAAGAACAAAGTGTGCAAGAATATACATAGGAGTTTAGGAAGATGGCTTTAATGTTGGGCATTCCTTTATACACACAAGAAACTTTGTTAAAGTATATAGGTGGATTACGTGAGAATTTGAAACATACTATACTTATGTTTAATCCAACTAACATTGATGAAGTTAGTGTGCAAGCTATCCATTTGGAAACAAGCTCAAGGAATAGTCAAGACAATCTGTTGTTGGACTCCAGTAAGCAAAAAAGCAGCAAGAAATGGAAGGAGAAATCACAACAAATCGCTACTATAAAGAAGGAGGACGAGAAGCCTTATTGCTCACACTACAAGAAGCAAGGGCACGAAGATGCAAAGTGTTGGAAATTGCATCCTGATCAGAAGCCTAAGTGGTTCAAGGATCGAAAGGGTAAGCAGAAGTCCACAACTATTGTGCAAGACCTTGGTATGGAATCTGGTGATGAATCAAAGATTTCAATTGTGGGTTTGAAAGGTAAAGCTTTTGTTGGTAATGAATCTGTCACTGATGTTTCATGTGCTTCTACTTCAAAAATTCATGTTGTTCCTGAAGATAGAAAAAGATGTGAATTATTTCATATAAGGGTGATTTCTAAGAACACTAAGATTGATACACTGATAGATAGTGGGTCCCAAGTTAATCTAATTTCAGAAGAAGTTGTTGAACAGTTGGGATTGAAAACAAAGCCACATAAAAACCCTTATTCATTAGGTTGGGTGTGCAATGATAACAAATTGTGAGTGACTAAGCAATGCAATTTAAGATTTGCAATAACATCTAAGTTTATAGATGAGGTTGAATTTGATGTGGTTCCACTTGATATCTGTGGAATTGTGTTGGGTAGCCCATACTTGTATGATAGGAAAGCAATCTTCTATAGGGACCATAATCAACATCACTTGTTTAAGGAAGGAATTGAATACATTATGCATTATCATCCAGTTAAGACTGGCAAGTCTTTTGTGACAATGGGACATTTGAAAAGGGTAGTTAATGCAAGCAATAATTTGGCACGTACGTCTGTACCAGAAGAAGTGTCATTGCATAAGAGCATGCCTAATTCTAAGGGTGTTCCAATTATGAAAGACAAGCATGATATTGGTACATTCTTTTTCTCATCTGCAAATTCAATTTTGTTATTCAGCCTTCTACTTTTCAGCAGTGTATGGTTGGTAGCGGCAACATTGGATGTGGATGTGTATATGGCTAATGTACTTAACAATATCGGTGCAGTTTTGGTTATTGTTATGATGAGTCAGGTGTTCAGAATTCCAGCAAGGACAGATGATATTGGGCAAGTGGGGCGACATTTCCCTAGCTCAAATTGTACATAAAATAGACCTTTTGGAGGTCCAAAAGCTTCTCAATGGGGAGGAATGATCCAGGTGGATCCTAGAAAACCTAAAAATTTCACAATCTCAAATCTCATGAAACTAGCATCATCACACAGAGCTCGCTGACATGGTCCTGATGCAACTTGAATGGGCTCAAAAGGAGTTCGTATGCAGAAGTTATGTGTAGTCAAAGGTTCAGTCAAACATGCAAATCAGGCATTCAAAAAGGCCAAAAATTGATCATCTCAAAATGAGACAAAAATAACACCAAAATGTAGAGCTCATCGTGCTGATTCTAGAACTATATTCGGTTTCGAAAATAGAGTCTGTATGAGCAAAATAGAGCCGGTCAAAGTTTGCAGACAAAAAGAGTTGACCAGTCAAAATGATGATGTCAGCATGGTGATGTGGCAAGTGGTGACGTGGCAAGAGTATATGACATGGCATAAATATGGATTAAACCATATTTGTTAAAGAAAAAAATATATAAAGTGGGCACCACCACCTAAGGAATAGGGGGTATCCCACCTTATATGGGAAGTCTCCCTTGTCTTTAGGGGAAAAACTTAAAAGGAGGAGAGGATGGTGGGATCACCACCCACCATTTTCTCTAAAATATTTAATTGCTTTTTCAAAGCCTTAGAATAAGGCTAAATCCCTTTTTCCTAGGGGCCTAAATTATCCCATATTTTTAGAGGCCTAGAATATTTTCTTTTACACGGAAATATTAGGAATTGTATTCCTAAATTAAGGGATCAAATAAAACCTTACATAAAATATTCCCTAAATAATAGAGAATAAATCCATTCGTAACCATTCAAATGGAAAGAGAATTATTTTGAGGGGATATTATCCTTCCAAAAATTATTAAAGGAGGATATTATTGAATTTTTTTCTTGTAATAGGAGATATGGGTATATTTGCAAATAATATGGTTTTAGCCCATATTAGCAAATAAATTTGTGTAAAAGGGGGAGAGTTTTGGCTTGAAGTCTACTTGGAGAAATAATTCCTTTGTGAGAGTTGAATTCTTTTTGAGAGGAAGAATTGCAAGGTGTTGTTATACACCAAAATTGTAAAAGTGAGAGAGATTGTGAGGAATTTTGTGCAAGTTTCTGAAGCTTGAATATTGTAAGAAGGCATCTTCAGGTGCTTGGCGATATTAATAAAAGCGGTCCAACATTGAGAAGCGGACCCGGAGACATAATCCTGATTGGATGAACTTCGTTATCAACTTGCGTCTGATTCTTCTATCTTCTGCCTTATTATTCTTCTATCTCCTGTCTTACATTCTCTTATTTTCTTTCCAGTATTTTCAATTTGGCATTTAAGTTCTAATTACAACATTTTAGTAATTTGTTAATTTCATTGAGTTCTGTAAAGGATTAAGTGAACTTAGTCTATAATTTCAATGGTTAAATAACATAATCACACAATTATGTCTGGATCGGGGAAAAATTGTAATTAGGATTTAATTTACAAGTTATTTTGTAAACCTCTAATTATAGATCATCATATTCGTCCATCCTAGCATCTTTCCCTCTCCTTATCTTTATCTATCCATCCCTTCATCTTTATCCTCATCCCATCTCATAATCCCTTGTCATTGGTATCTAACTATAGGCTTCCCTCCATGCAACCCAATGTCATCTATTCCCTCGTCATCACTCCCACTTCTCTCGCACATCTTTCCAATCTCCTATCACTCCTCATCACTTATCTCTCCATCATGTCATTTTCCCCATTCATCTTTTGATGATTTGGGTAACTATCCCATCCCTGAGCTTCATGCAATTTCCATCATCCTATCCCATCCAATAGGTCTATCTTGTCTCATCACATTGGTTCCATATTTTTATCCACTTATCATGGTCATTTCATCATCCTTTATCCATTGTTTGTCTTTGGTATTTTGTCAAACTACGTTTCCCCTATGCTTTCACGTAGGCAAGGTAAATATTTTGATCTGCCCTCGGGGCTCCTTTTTTCCATCCTATCTTTGTCATCTATCATAGGTTTTCATTGTCCACTTTCCACTTTTTTCTATGGTCTTTTATCGAACTACGAGGGCTCTGCACTTTCATGTAGGCAAGGCTAATATTTGATTGGTCCTCAAGCCCCTAGGTTGTTAGGGTGTGTTAGTATTGTGCCTTGTGTCTTGCATCTTGTGTCATGTCATCAAGTATGTCCTCATTTAGCTGGTTCTTCACAAATGAGATCCATTTGTATCATGAGATTCAATTGGTTTCAGAATCTCCCGCATCATGATCGATATTTTAGTTTAGTGTCCATCTTTGGTCTCTATAGGATGCATCCTTCCTAACAGACCTCATCAACCCCATCCATCCTCTTGATCCTATGGAAAAGGACATCTGCAATTGATTGTGATCTTTTGATACTTTTTGGATTTTGTTTATCATTTGAGCTCCCTATTCCAACTTATCAAGGCCGCCATGATCTATCATATTATGGTGTTTTTTGATCGGTTAACATAGGGACATATCTTGATCTTTGGTTTGTTGCTATCTTCTGGGTTGTCCCACGTAGTACCCACCAAGATCCCTATGGTCTTGTGTTACATTGGGGCATCCTTTTTTGCTTGTGGTTATCCCAATGCTTGGCCCAACCAAGGTCTTCATGACTTTGGGGTGTTGGGATTGCCTTCTTATCTTTTGTGTTTGTTTTATGCATTAGACACTAATTTTCCTTGGTATCACATACCCTAGCACCTAGTGTCTTATGCTATAGCAAAAATCAGTGCTCCAAAAATGGAAAATTGCATTAGGATTGCATTTCATGATCAATTCCATTACATTGCATCCATCCCTCACCCATGACCCATGATTTTGGTTGTGCAAACATTCACTTTTCATCCCCTCCCTGTCTTCATCCTCATCATTTCATCATATCTTCGATCTTCGCAGAATACCATAGATTGGTTATTCTAAGCATCTCTTCATATTCCTCTCTTCTATCTTAAGATAATTTCGATTGGTTATTCTAAGCATATTTTCCTTCTTACATCTCCATCCAATCTTCATCCATTCAATCTAGCACAAATCATCTAATCACATCCTTGGTCTTGTTCCTAGCCTTGCTACAAGCCTTGATCCAATCATCATCATCATCACCATAATCAAGATGTATCCTTCCCTATCCTTTGGTGTTATTTTGGAATGTATCCTTCACTCATCAACAACACTTTCATCATCATAATTAGGATGTATCCTTCCCTCATCCTTGTGTTGTTTCAGGATATATCATTCCCTCATCGACAACACCCCATCCATCGTCAACCCATTTTGGCTTTGAGTTTGACTGGGGAAACATCATCTTTGTCCTTAAATCCATTTTTGCTTCTCAGTCTCCTATCACTCATCATCCTCTCTTATCTATCCCTTTGCATCATCTTCTTCATATACTCTTGTAGACACATAAAAATGACCTAGGCCTGCAAGCTCTATTTTTCCATCTTTTCTTCCTAGCATAATTAAGACATTTTAATTATGTCCTTGGTCCACTTCTAACTATTAATTAAATAATTCATAATTATTTAATTAATTCATGTCCTTTTATTCCTCCTGATTATTAAATAAATAATTTTTATTTATTTATTTAATACGTCTCTAATAGTCTAAAGTCTTCTTATAATTAAATAAATTTCTTAATTTATTTAATTATACTTGTCCATTATGTCTTCCTGATTATTAAATAAATAAATTTTATTTATTTATTTAATGTCACTAATTCTGAAAGTCTTCTCATAATTAAATAGATTCTTTAATTTATTTAATTATTGGTCACCCTCTTTAATTAAATAATTAAATAATTATTTAATTATCTAATTTGACATTTCTCTCTTTTGGTAAATAATTAAAATTAATTATTTACTGTCATGTGGTCCCACCTTTTGAATTAAAATCAATTTTTAATTCAAAATAGTCTTTTTCCTCAAAAATCAAATTAATTTCTATTATTAATTGATTTTCCAGCCACCTCTTTTTCTGTGCCAAACTTATCTCTTGTCACATACATTGTCAACCCTTGATTTGATTTTCTAAAAATCAATCCTATCCATTCATCTTGAATTTGACCCAATGTTTCCCTAACCCTAACTATGGGTTGTCAAATTGAATCTTGTCCATTGATTTTAGGGCGCTTTTCAACCTTCAATCTTGGCCATTCACTCAAAATTGCATTTTCTATAAAATGGCAATTTTGGTCTCATTTGTCACCTCTCATTTTGTCACTTCATGCTATCTAGATGTCATGCAATCTTCTCTTTGTCATATTGAAATCTTTCCATACTCTTTCATTATTTTCATTTGTCATAGGCATACTAGCATAATTTAGACATAGTTTTCATGCTTACTAGTTACACATTAGCATAGTATTTGCATATTGTCATTTTAAATCCTTCAACATTTGCTTAGGGCTTGTCATTTTCGACATATTTCTCATCATAAATCTGAGGGAAACATCATATTTGTAGCAAGTTGAGAAGGTGTAATGGAGGTCAGCCATGGAGATTGAAGACATTTGGTGAGATCTTTCATTTTGTTTTCATGTTTCTCCTTTCCACTTCATTATTACTTTGGGTTTTTGTGTTTATGCATTTGATCTACTAACCCTAGGAAAATTTCCATAGTTACAACCCTTTCATCATCTCATCCATTTTGAGAGCACACCCGTGTTCTCTTGAACCCACATGTCCTCTCGAGGGGGCATCCCCAATCCCTAATCTTCATCTTCACCCCCATCATCTTTCTTCCTAGTCACTCCTTTGATGACTGGGGCATCTTTTCCAATCTAACCATCTTCTTCTTGGTCTTATCTTTTAATACTCTTTGAAATGATGCTAGTTCGTAGCACCATCTCAAAGAGGGGAAAAATGTAGACATCCTCAAATTTTGACCACCCCCATAAGGTCACAACTGTCTCCCTTTACTGTCTATTCCATGTAAATACACTAAATAATACGAATTATCATTTCACCATTTCTCTGTATTATTCCTAAAAGTATTTAATTTTAATAATTAAAATCAGCTTACCTTTCATCCTTTTCTACCAATAAATATATCAATTTATTTAATTTAAATAGTTTTAACCTTTTTGAATCTCAAACCAATTTTAAAATTCCCTTCTTTCTTTCCCTTGTCACATCCTCCATAATCCTCTTCTAATCTGGATTAGTTTAACTAATCCATGATTAGGATGTGCACACCTTTAATCAAGATTAATGTCATATCCTCCATATTTGGCCACTTGTCTCTAATCCTTCATTAATATTCTTAATCACCTCTTTGTACAACCTTAATCTAATCACATGCCATCTTTGGCATGTCCTCCAAGTCAACCTTTCATAAGTGCTTTCTTTATTTAGCCTTGACCTCTTCCCCATGTGAATTAAAAATTCACATTTATTCATCTAGGTTCTCCTCTTCCCTATGTGGGTCTCATGTGTC